>JAPMOB010210491.1:0-29240 GCA_029875015.1 Lepomis gibbosus | reverse complement strand
AACACAGCCACATCCCCAGTTATAAGAGGGTGTGCACACTTATGCAACCAAGTTATTGTAAGGTTTTTATTTTTCATTTTCCCCCCTTGAAGGTTTCAGTTTGTTTTTCTATTGAATTGTTCACATTATAGGTCACATAAAAGTTCTGACATGATTTATCTTTGTCTCATTATTTTATATCATAAGAACCTGGCATTTTAACAGGGGTGTGTAGACTTTTTCTATCCACTGTAGCTTTGACTAATAATGACAACCTCGGTTATTACATAGTGTAATCTTTTGTTCGCATTTCTGTAATATATGAAGTTTTTGTCAGCTGGAGAAAGAAATGAAAGTAGTCATTTATAACTGGTGAATGCCCAGATCCCACCATAAAATCCAAGAACATTTTTTGTCTTCTTCTAGAAGGTAAAATAAGCACTTATTCAGCAAATCAATGTATTATCGTTACAAGGTTAACTGTTTTTTGCTTGACTTCATGCTGCCTGGGGATATCCTCAGATGCCCTGGTTGATGATGACGTTCAAGGTGAAGATTTTTTCGTTGTTGACATCGGTTTCCTATCATCCTCAGTGTACTGTGTTTGCATGTAGGTGCTGCATGTGCTCATGTGTCTTTGATTGGTTCTCGGTTAAATAATAATTTCAAACTAAGCGTCATTTTTACCATTGAATGCACACGTTTTTATTGTAGTGTTATCAGCCTTAAAGATTCAGTGTGTAATATTTAGGAGGATCTATTGACAGAAATGCAATATAATATACATAGCTCTGTTTCAGTATTCAGTACTTACCTAATGAACTGTTATATTTTTAGTACCCTAGGATGAGCATTTCTATCTACATTTACTCTTACATAGAAGTTGCCATGATGCGCCGCCATGTTTCTACAGTAGCCCCAAACAGACAAGGAAATTTTGACAAATAGACCCCACCTATTATTTAGCACACAGAGCTGACGGAGCATGTCGGCCACTGTAGCATCTCCTACGCACTTGCAAAGGGAGTGGTCAACAGAGTCATTGGTTGTAGTTTGCCACCTTCACCACTAGATGCCACTAAAACTTACACACTAAACCTTTAAGATCACACACTGTGGTTAAACTGTGCAAGCAGCAGGGCTGAGATTTATGCTCTTTGCTCTATTAATAATTATCACAGGATACACATACTGCCACTTAATTTAAAGTTCAAGAGTTATATTATTTTTAGATTGAATGCTTAATAAGGCAGAATGTTTTTGATGACTTAAAATTATTATTTCTAAAGTGATGACTTTATACTATATGTGGTTTAACATATAAGTCTCAAGAAGGCAAAAAAGTATTACAAAAGATAAAAAGGTCGAGCTACATAGATTGGATATCAACAAAAATATACAAATTGGTCCTGAGTTCTTATCATGTGGTGGAATAGCTGCAGACACAGGCAGTTGACTGTAGAAGTATTAAGAGAAACTTGTTTTGGCCTTGGTGCTAGCTTGTGTGCTAGTGCTAGCAATATGTGGCTGCAGACTGTTCACTGTTTGTCTACTCGGTGAGGCGGCACCTTTTTCCACGTAGTCAGGAGAGAAGAATCTGCTCTTTATCAGACCTTAGAAATTGAAACCATCTTTTAATGAGAGAAGTTGTGACCTCCTGTTGCCATCTTGTGGGGATGCGTTACCCTTCTCCAAGATATTCATTTTCGGGTGCATTTACAGGTCCCTGTTAGCAGGCAGTTATGTCACACTGCTATGAGTGATGATATTTCAAACAGACATAAATAGGGTTTCAGTCACCAACCTAATTCTCCTCTCTGGTTGAGCATCTCTCCCATATCCTCTTTCTCTTCTCCCTCCTGTCTTTCTCACTCCCTGTCCCCCGTACTGTCTCCCTTTCTCTCACATACACTTCAGTGGAGCCTTACCTTTAACATAGTAATTTGTCAAAATGTTTGATGAGCCATAGTAGAAGGAAATGGGATGATCACATGATCAGACTCAGTTGCAAGCCTTTGGCCCTCCGACAGCCTAACCTTGATAATGTTGTATCCCTTTGTTTGTATTTTTCTCTGTCACACGTGTTGTTGTTTACTCTGTTTTCTTTTCAACAGACTTGTATCCCTTTACTTGGATTTTCTGTTTTCTCCTATCTTGTCATCTGCTCTTTTTTCCCCTTCCCTCCCGCCTGGCTCCCCTCCATGCATGTCATTGGCAGGAAGTCATACCTTCTCTCTGCTGCTGAAAAATAGAAAATGAAGACAAATTGTCACTAATGATGTGCTCATTACGCTCGATGTCCATTTCATAGCAGAGTGGGGCGCTGAAAGAGCGAGGGTAAATGGCACATCTGTATGTGTGCATTCTCAACCTGACAGCCAAGCCACCATGGTAGTTCTAACCGTGGTCCTCTCTATTTTTACAGCCATTCTCACTTTTATGTGTAACGATTTTCTGGTGATCATGCCAGCTCTTCTGTTAGTTTAGAGAGGGTTTTTGAAAAATTATTTTTGTTGAGGAATGCAGTCAGCTGCATCCATTTAAGTGTTTGTTTCTCCAGAGCAAGCACGCGCCAAGCCGCCACCGCCCTTCATCTAGCCTCTGCCAAGTGTAATCTGTTAAAGCCACGGTGAGAAGGCTGAGGGGGAGAATTAAATGACTATAATGCACCAGGAATGTGGGCCATTCATCCTCAATAGACAGCAGTATGTTATTTCTCCCTGACAATTTGTAGATGCTTGCAGTGACTGCAGCCCTTCTATCAGGGGAGGGAAATAAAGAAGGCAGACGGATTAGTCTCCTCTAAGGTTGTTTGAATGTTGCTACTTTCAGGAGTCAGGCTGCTGAGAGGGAGAGATATGCATGAAGGCTCTTGGGAGATTCTCTCCCCCTCGCTCGGTCACAGCTGTGCAAAAAGCCCCGTTCATGTGGCCGGGCTTTACATGGGGATGAGAAGTCTCTGGTGGTCCTGGACGGCCTCATTAACCCTCTTTTTATTTTCATCCTTTCTTTCCCTACTGCTCTTTATATTCTCTCCTGCTTTCTTCTCTGCTGCTCCCGCCTTTCCTTATGTCCTCTCACTACCTCCTCTCTCTTCATATCCTCACCCCCTTTTAAACCTTTGAACAAGAGAAGCTGAACTGATTTCCTGCCAAACTGCTGCTAGTGGCTATTGTGCACACTGCCACAGTGAAAGGCTTCCTGGGCTTTTGAGTGTGCCACTACAGCACACCGCAGCAGTATTATTCTGTTTAACTCCCTGTCCTGTACTAGTAGGGTAGGGAGTACTTGTTACCATGTAGTTCATAGTTAAGTTTAACCTTTTGGTCCTCAAAGCTATTTGGGTATTTAATATAATCCATTGATAAGTCTGTTTTTTGTGAACCTACAGTATATATTGCAGTTATAATGGTTAATTTAGCAAAAAGCCAAGAGAGAGTACACTAAAAGCCAGGAGACATTCACCCTGAAGTGCCTAAAACCCTCTAAGCTGCTCTAAAAGCATTGCATTAAGTGGCTCGCCGCTTTTATTTAACAGTGTAGAAAAATAATTTCTTTTGAATGGCTAATTGAAAGATAATTTAAAAAATAATTCTTGTTTTTTCACCAAGCAATAGAAAAACAAACCTGGTAACAGGTGTGAAGTGGGACCAATGTTCAGCACGGGAACGCGGGAATGCAGAGTGGCCCATAGAAGTAGGGTGGTCGGGAGGAGGAGGTGCGGTGCTGTTCACAGGTCCCGACCTGTTGCAGTGGTAAAGATGGCAAGATTTTAAACATACATCTTTTTTTTGGTAATGAAATTATTTGGTAGACAAATAACACTCCCATAGGAATAAAATGGCACTGAGCTTAATCTTGACAGTTACCTCAAGGCTGTTTAGTATCAAATAGCTTTCACTTGCACTGAAATATTATTACACAAAATGTACCCGTCATCATAGAGCACCTACTGTAGATACGTTGAATGGAATACTGCCAAACCTGACCTGGACACCTACTGATCATACTTCAGGTGAAGGTCAGCCATTTGTTATGCAGCTAGAGGTTAGTGGGACATTTTGACCAGCTGCCTGATGGCCTCCACCCCACCCCACCTCCAGAGCTCGGCTTTTTTACTGCTGAAGACTTGGTGAGGTCAGCCTCAGTCTGGTCCCATATCTAGATCTAAAATATTCACTCGCCTTGCCCCCAGCGGCCCTCTACTCCCAGAGGAGGCAAACATTCTTATTTATTAATTTTCTCCGTCTCAAACTGTGACAAGAATCCCTCATTTAGCTGTTCTGCATGGCAGAGTTGATGTTTAGCAGCACTCAGCGCCTGAGCTCATGCTCAGTTGGAGAGGACCCAAGTGACGTTTGGAGGCTCGTGAAATGTGCAATGAGCAGTTAGTTGCCAACTGTACACTGGTCCACTGGGCTTCACAGTTTAGTGAGCTTCACTGATGTGAGGTTTTAACACAAAATACATAAACATAGATGTGGGTTTGTACTGCGTTTTAATCCTAAAATGTCTTTGTGTGTGTGTTTTTCCCTATTAACCCTGCTGTTGATCTCGGTAAGGGTGTAAACCAGCAGGCCTTAACCTGGCAGCTATGGGCATCTGTGCATTTCTTTTTCCTAAAAATCCTTTTGGAATAGTTTTACCGATATCATGTTTTCACTAGACAGTAGAACTAATTCTAAACCGCAAACCTCTGCTTCTGAACAGCTTGTATACTCCTATACTGGGGAGTTGCAGGGCTAATGTGAACTGTGATGAGGTGTAATATAATAGCATTGAAAACTCCAGAAATTATAGAAATAATCACAGCTGAAGATGTCTTCGCTTTAAGAAAGAGCCTAGATGTGTGCAATGTTTTCTTCAGGAATTTTAGGAATTTTGAGGTTGGTTGGGTAAAGGAATGGGGGTTATTCGGTTAAGAGTCATAACCGTGGGTCTTCTGAATATGGAACGAATCAGATAATGTTGCACTATTCTGCTGTTATTGTTTCACATGTGGACTCAATCTGAGTCAAACAGGATTTCTTTTTCTCACCCTTGTCAGGTTAGTGTGTTAGAGAAGCTATTTCCTGTATCACACATTTCCCAACATCTGCTCCGGCTATGCTCTGATTGGTCCACATTCTTCTTGGACCAGCAATGTCGGCTGTTGTTGGCCTCCACCAGTGGCTGGTTTTACCCATTAAGTGCAGCATTTATTATGATATATTTTTTGCTTCCATTCATTCTTCTGCCATAACCAAAATACCACAGGCTGACAATACCTGTGCAAAGGATAGGAAACCTCTGCAGTGCCAGTTTTAGCAGTTTTATCAAACATATTTCAGTTAGTATTTTGAGCATATGAGACCGTTTCATCTGAACCACAGAGGAATGGCAATGTTAGGCTATTTTTTTTTTTGTTCCTTCTCTACACTGTGTTTTTTGTACAATTACCGGCTAATTACTTGCCATTGCCTCTCAGGCAAGTTCAGTAAATATGTGACTATTGGTGGCCAACTGGCCATTTCGTGGACTTGAGGTGACTTTTTTTTTTTTTTTTTCAAGTGCTAACTTTGTCAGTGCTAGCTCTTTGAAGTTTGCCTTGTGTGTCAAGCCTCTGTAGATTTATGTAATGTAAGTCTTAATTTCCTGGTAACATGGTTTGTTACCCTCTATCATACTTTAGTTGTTCCCTATTTCAATTGGTGTGATATTTATTTGGAATATATCGATCAGAGGTTTGGTGTGTAGATGGAGCCTATGGCAACTTGATGTAATGTGGATTACATTTACGTTTGTATTTTCAGTGTATACATCATTGACAATCATCCCCAGACATGTCATTAATCTTTTAAATGTTTTTAATTTTTAATGTTTTAGAAGAATGCTTCCATTTAGCAAACTGGTTTCCATTCATGTCTATAAAGTACGAAAGTTAACTTTCATACCTGAAACTCGAGAGTGAGAGAGAGGTCAGTGAACAGCTGACAATAATTAAAGGAGACTTGTTTAATGTGATTGATCACTTATCTAAAGCAAGTATCAAGTCAAATGGAAGCCAATGTCTGCCTGGAGTGGCGATATAAAACAAAAACATCTCCCTTCTTTTTCACCCCCCCTTATTTTGCACTCTGATATGTTTCAGACATTGAACTGATGCTGTTATTCAGAAAGAATGAAAGCCATTCAGTGTCTCGCTCAAACACACTTTGACAGGTCACACGGGAGTTGATTGACAGACTTTTGCTCTTACAGGGCTCAAACTGTTGACACTTCAGTTACGAATGTGTCTGTGTAATCACTAGACCATTCTGCTGCTAACTACTACGCTAACCACTCTCCTACATCTTCAGGAATACGGAGCTCATATGCCAGTCAACACAGCCAGCTGGGCCAGGACTTAAGGTCGGCCATGTCCCCAGACCGCCACATTGCACCAATCTACGAGGATCGGACCTTCCAGGGCCCGCTATACCGCAGTCCCAGCCACACCCAGCAGGGTACCCTCTACAGGAGCACCTCAGGTTGGTCCCATATTAGTTTATATTGTAAAACCCTGGGGGCAAGTAAATTTAAAAAAAACAAGAAACTATCTTAGGACGATGACAAACACCCACAAAGGAAATGACAGCATTATAACACAATATCCAAGACACACCCACCCTTGTGCTTTTCTTTTTTCTCTCATCTATGGCCATGTCATGATATGAAATGCAAAGGTGGCGTCTAACATTGCAGATAAGAAAAAAATCCTATTGTTCTGTGAATTCGAATTGTTTGTTCTTTCACTAAATGAAAGCTGTCAAGACTATTTACATTTATTCAATTAGCTGACGCTTTTATCCAAAGCAACTTACAATTGCTATACATGTCAAAGGTCGAACGCCTCTGGAGCAACGAGGGGTTAAGTGTCTTGCTCAGGGACACAATGGTGGATGGGTCACAGTGGGGGATTGAACCCGGGTCTCTCACACCAAAGGCAGGCATCTTATCCATTGCGCCATCACCACCCATTTAAAGGGAATTAACTGATTATGACTTAAACATTTTAAGTGTTACCTTTTTATGTCTGCAAACTGGTAACCACCAAGAAGTGTGCAAAAATATGTACAATGGCCTCACAGCACTGATAGTTAATTAATTAACTTGTCTTCTTCTCTGTCTTTATTCATGTGATTTTTGCCTGCTGGATTTTTAGTACAAAACTTATTAATGACAACAAAATTACAATAACAGTTGACTGAACAACAATGAGAAAACAATTTGATTTGGCAAAAAATACTGAATATTTATTTCACATCTTTATAGACTATTTGTGTCATTACCTTAAACTGTCAGATTTTTATCTACAGTTCGTCATCTGTATGAGAGGTAATCATTAGCTACTGATCAGCATATACTGCGTTCCCATTACTGTTGCACCTAGCTAGCTAAAATTAGTAAGTGCTGGAAGTCGGAAACCCCTGCCATAGAAAACAAACGACACATAGTGTTTTTGTTTTGAGTGCATGTGTAACTGATAAGACTTCAAAATGATTTCCAAATATACCAGAAATTCCATTTGGTTTTTCTGTTTTCCCTTCAGTTTCTCTCCTCTCTTCTCGTTCTGTCTCTGTATTGTCACACAGTGGAGCCATGCAGGTCATGATGAGCAACATTTTTTTCCTCTTGCAAAATTTTCATTTCAGGAACATTTTATTTTAGTTATCTCGTACAAATGTTTCCTTTGTCCTCAAATCTCTGAACATCTCTTCTGTTTAATCCGGGTCCTGTTGACTCATTGGGAACACCATTTCTCTCTTCATCTTGCCTTTAGCACCACATATGTTGTGTGTTTCATTCTTGCGTTTTGCTCTTGCTTTCTATTTGTCTTTCACTGTGTGACCCTCCCTTCCGTTCCTCCCTCCACTGTCAGGCAGAAAGGGTGAGACATGAGTTAATAGGCAGGTACTGATATGTCATCCTGCCACAAAGGAGTCCATTACCCGTGTGTCTCACTGAGCATAAGAAGAAGGATGGAGGGGCCAGGGGACAGCGTGGTTAGCCACATCCACAGCCTGCTCTGTTCCAGCTCTCCTGATGTTGCCATTCTCGTCTCATCATCCCTCCTGCCTCAGACACACATGCTTAGTTTGCACCGACACACACACTCTATTCAGCCTTCTCCTTGGCACACCAGAGATCAGCTTAGACCATTAAGTTCACTAATAAATGCTATTGATGCTGTGAAGAAGCCCCCAGAGAAGCCAATGTAATGTTTATGGCAGCTATAGTGAGAAAAGGGCTGGAGGGAATTTTTCACTATGGAGTCTTTGTAAGAGCTACCTCATTAGAAAAATCCAATTTGATCCCAGCATTTTCTTTGTTATGATGTGAAATTAAATTTCATTAAATTTGTGCAAGAGGAAGCAAGATTTTTACATTAAATGGAAATATTGATAATTGAGTGAAAAGGTGAGGAATGGAATTCTAATAGGTAAAATTGCAAAACCACCCCACGTTCATAATTTTTCCTCCAGTGTCTTTGGCTCTTTTTGGTTACATTTTGGGAGATAACCATGTTGCAGGGTAGTGCTGCTGCCCACATGGAAGTGCACTGATGTGAGAAATTGTGTTTTTGGAGCAGCCCCACAAGTTGACGTCTTGGTTTCTGGGAGGAGGGAGTTTGAGCACGCACATGCCCAGTCCTGGAGACTGATAGAGATCTGACCAACGCAGCAAGTCACGCTGCCACACGTCACGTGGCTCTGGTGAGAAGGAGGGCTAAATCCTACCAGCTTGTTTATGCAGTTCTGTGTTTGTGACCCATTGTGTTAAGAAACTAGGTCATAATATCACTTGGAGCGAATGAAAAGAGGAAAGATGACTGAGGCGAGATGGTGTCAGGCGGAATATTGGACGGAAGGATGACTTCTCTGCACGTTTGTGTTTGTTATGCTTCTGCTCTGCAAGTCTATCTCTGACTGTTTTTGATGCTGGTCATGGTTTTACCATTACCTCTCTGCTGTTTTTGGCAAAGTTACCCTAAGAATACAGTGGCGCAAAGGAGTGAAAAGGCGGTGAGGAAAGGATTTGTGGATCGAGCAGGTTGAGTCCTCCTGTCCTCTTTGAAAACCAGCAGGATCCCTCTTGTTTAACAATCTTGTAAAAACAAAACAGCAAGCAAACAGCCCCTTGAAGGAGAAGACTTCTGATTTGTGGAACCATGGGAGCTGTGTTTTATCCTCGTCATTAATTGGTTCCAGATAGTAGAATTTGCTGAGTCTGTTGGAACGGCTGCATGTTTGTATTTTCAGCTTATTTTAAAGTTGGATGCTGCCGGTGTGCAAATCTTAGAGTTTAGCTGAAAAGGTCTGCAAGCTGCTAATCTCCTCTAACACAGCTTTTTAAGCTCGCATGTGTGTTTCTCCTGTTTAAAACTTTCAGTCTAAAGGTTTTTTGGGGGGGGGGTTTGGCCTTCAGGTGTGGGGAGTCTCCAGCGGACTTCCAGCCAGCGCAGTGCCATGATCTACCAAAGAAACAACTATGCTCTTAACACATCGGCCACCTATGCTGATCCATACCGCTCAGCACAATACCGGCCCTCCGATCCCAACTACACACGTCAGGCTGTTGTCGTGGATGATGGTGCCACTCGCTCACCCTCCATAGACAGCATTCAGAAGGATCCCAGGTAAGTACTGCTCAAAATTTTAGCGTAATGCTGTGTTTCTAAACTACCTGATCAGTGGTTAGTAACCAGTGTAGTGTAGCAGGAACCAGTCATCCAAAGGGACTACTTATGCTAACAAAGCATCCCTGTTCTGCTGGGTCAACACTGGTGTCCTCTTACTATTCAAACAAGGAGCCCCCTGGGTAGTAACATGCAGCTCTAGCCAATAAGCTGGCTGTAGCATGCCTGGCCACTTCTCAGTACATTCTCCCATGCATTGAAGTGCCGTGTCTGCTCTTGTCATACAGACGTGTGTAAGCGTCGAGAGTGGGTTTACCCCTGCAGTAAACCACTGACCTTGCACATTGGGAGCTTTGTTTACACTCATGTACGCTGCTCTAGTCTAACTACTTGAAGACCCAGGTGTTCAGGAAGGGCAACAAAGGAAAATTTCCCCTCAATTTTTAACAGGATTTCTGTCCAGGGAAATCCACTAGGTTATTTTTCAGCTTTTGCTCTTTGTGCAGTGATATAATCAAGACAAAAGGAGTTTGATCAGCCTGGGTTTTCACTGCACATAATTCACACTCACCAGTAATCTTATTTTGCCACCTAGTTTCACATGATACTGTATGTAGCTGATACTCTCTGTCTGTATATCTACCAGTAGATACACAACAGGAGTATTTTTATTATTATCATTATTATTTTAGAGTGTAGAAAATGGTTCCTAAGTATATTTTAACAGCAGCCTGGAGACGATGCATTCCTCACTTCTTTCTTTACCGTACTGAATACAGAAAAGCAGTAATCCAAGTGTGACCGAACTGGATTGTTATATAGAACTCGATGTGAGTGTAATTTCCTGGGCTTATCAGTTTGCCCTGAGGTGCTGAAGTTTTCATTTTGAGGGAAGCTGGTCCCTTGTTATTTAAGGAGAGAACTTTGTTTGTGCGTCTGTCGTCATGCTGATACCTTTGCACCCCACCTATAATTCTAGGGAGTTTGCATGGCGTGACCCGGAGCTGATGGAGGTGATCCACATGCTGCAGCACCACTTCCCTTCAGTGCAGGCCAACGCAGCCGCCTACCTGCAGCACCTGTGCTTTGGTGATAATCGGGTTAAGGCTGAGGTAGGCATTATTCCACTGTTCCCATACTGTGTCTTATTAGAATGACTCTCATCCTCCTTAACTTCTTATAATTATTACATTTTATGCACAATTTTTGTGCTTTTGTCCATGCCAATTGTGTCATATTTAAAGACAACCTGCAGTTTATTAGAACGTTGGTTTTATTTTGTAAGCTCCAGCTATTTGCACTCAAATTCATTCAAGCTTTATTTCAGACTCAAAACAGGGTCCATACAAAAAAAAAAAGACATAAAGGAAAGAAACATTTGTATGTAGGTGTGTAGACATCAGACATCGTAGACGTGCCTCACATGTAGGAACACCAGAGAACAAAAACAGACGGCAGTATGCCTTCTGGGAACCTGAAGGAGCAATTTCCTTGCATCATACTAAGCCACTATGAGCGTCCACATACTACTTTTCCTGCAGCTACGCCAAAGGTGAGCTGTATACACAGGTTTGCAGAAAGCCCTAAATAATGAACATTTTACACTGACAGAGCACACACGCTAGAGTTGACTGTCGATAATATCATGATTTAAATCGACTGAGAAAATGGCCACTATATTTTATTTCCTTGCATGTCATGAGAAGAATATGACATAAGTGAAACACAGGAAAATGACATTACTCTTTTTGGCATTAAATATAAGGTCATAATCTTTACCATACTCTGAGCACACCTTCAGTAATTGCTGCAGCCCAGGACAATATGGACTAAAAATTCCAAGGTCATCATATAAGATAATTAATAAGAATATACTTCTAGCAATTATGTTCAGTAATCATTTTCATGATTAATTCTGTCAAAGGCCTTGGATCCATCAATAAAAAACATACATAAAGTGGAATTGTGGCTTCCATATTAAGCAGCTATTTCTTTTAGAGCATTAATACACATATCAGTGCCATGTTTTATTTGAAAGCCAAACTGATCATCATTGATGAGGTGAGAAAAACATTTCCAACCTTGTTAGCAGGATTCATTTCAGCACTTTAGAAAGAATACTGGCAAGGGCCATAGGTCTTTTATGAACCATACTATTTAGTTTACCAGCCTTATGCTTAAAAATAGGGACTAACAATACACCATGAACTACGAAACCAGTAAAAAAACGGCAAGCAGAGGACAGAGCCTGGCATTCTTAGGTGTTCTGCAATAATATAATCCATACCAAAAGCCATCATCTAGCATCATAAACAACATCTTACTGGACTACCATGTTTTCAGAAAGATCAACATCTTCAAGTACAGCTACATAACTTTAAACACAGTTGAATAAATTACAATAACGCTCACACCACATCTCGGCTAGTTTGTCTGGGCCATGCGCACCCTCTGTGCTGGATTGTAAAGACGCTTTACAAGTATTCATAATTCTGACCTTTCCAGAAGTCATAATGGTTATTATATGCAGCTTCCTGGCAAGTGAATAAGCTGTCATTGTGCTCTTATTTCTTTTAATAAAACGAAGAGCATATTTGAATCTTGCATTGGTGCAAAGTTATTTTATTTTATGTTCAAGCAAAGACCCCTGTCTAGGCCTTCCTGCCTTTGTCCATAACTTCTACAGCTGCAGCATGTTGCTCAGCCACAAAATCATTCCACCCAGGTTTAATGTTTGCAATATGGCTCACTGGACACATTATGAGCTGTCACAATATTGTCATGCATGGAACAAAGTTCCCCAGGAAGTATAGCTGTTTCTTAGGCTACAGCTAAAGGTGATCCTAATGAATGAAAAATGTGGCCATCCCATAGTATATTTCTAGATTATTTAGAGAGGCATGAGAATCTGCTGTACAAATACAATGCTTCACTAATATAAGTAAAACTCTTTTCAGGCAGGTAAATTTTGTTTTCGATAAAATAAGACTACTGTCATTACAGAACTGCAACAAGTGTTTTGCAAATATGAAATTGCCATCTCACTAAAATCCTCCAAAACCTAGCATAGTTACAGCATAGTCCAACAGGGGCAACAAAGTGTCCAGACAACCAGACAAGTTGTAAACAAACCCCCCCAAAAATTTACTGTAATATTCCTTTGAGACCCAATTTGCAGCTGTCCTCCAGGGGTGGCAGTGTCAGTCCAACCGCTATTAGAAAGATTAAAATAACATTTTTGTACAGACACTCATGGTCCCCAGAGGATGAAGCCTGTTGACTTTGGGGATCCCCTGGCTTTTTCACTAGCACCACCATTAGGTTGTCATTTGTATTTTTAAGTGGATTAGATGGACTGCCATGAAATTTTGCACAGATATTCATGTTGTCCTTAGGAACTGTAATATCTTTGGTGATTCTGCAAATTTTTATCTAGCTCCAGTCAAAATTTAAATTTTTCCAGTACTATTTTTAATGACCAAAAACCTGCAAAACTAATGAAACTCCCATCATCCTCAGGCTGTGGTTTGTGTTAAGTGCTAATTAGCAAATGTTAGCATGCTAACTGGCACGTCGGGAGCTGAAAGCATCACTGTGCCTTAGTGAGCCTCACGAGTAGAGCTTCCACTCATGCTAAGTGGAGTGCAGCTGAAAGTTTATGTAGCCAATCCCAGAGTGTGTTAGAGTGCATATGTGTGTATATGTTTTACTCAGACCCTGGTCTTCCCATGACCCTTCAATCATTTTACAGACTATTAGGATTTCACATCTTAGCAGGGCACTTGTACTGCCTCCAGAGGTGTCAGTACAAGATGGTGCAGGAAAAAAGGAGCTGGATACACGGACTCAGCAAGAGCTTCACAATCTTCATAGAGAAAAAATCTACTGCGGATTCACACGCATAGACGCAAAGACACATTCACACTGCTCACTAATGCCATAAGCCAATGAAAAAACACCATAGCATACAGCAACAGTCAAAAAGAGAAAACTGAATAGACACAGAAATTCGTCGTTCCACCTTTCCCCCCTCAAACATTAAAGGTCAAGCTCATCCTTTCTTAGCATAATGCATTTTGGTGAAAGAAGTTGAGTTTATTATAGGAAGGCACAGAAAGAGGGATAAGACATCAGATATGAAGAATGCATTTTTTTATGTCAACACATCACAAAATGATTCACACTGTACAATGAAAAGCCAGAAGCTTATTTTGATAGAACTATTTTTTACTAGTGCACTTCATTCTTGTCTCCAGATGGAAATGGAAATTTAGTACCATCTCCTGTGCTTAAGGCTTTTTCATGGTCATAGTTGAGCATTACTTTTTCAAATAATTTGCACTTGGTATAAATAAAATCCTTGTGTGTAGATTTTTTGCCATATGTATAAATACATGCTCTTGGCTCTCCACAGTACAGAATATCAGCTAAAAAAATGCTGTTAGTGGTCTGAATCTTTTTCCTACCTGGTAATGGTGAGCTCATCCCCATTGTCCATAGGTCTGTCGACTGGGAGGAATAAAACATCTGGTGGACCTGTTAGACCACAAAGTCCTTGACGTCCAGAAGAACTCTTGTGGAGCTCTGAGGAACCTCGTTTATGGCAAAGCTATGGATGAGAACAAGACGGCCGTGAAGAATGCAGGAGGTATCCCAGCTCTGCTCCGCCTGCTGAGAAAGACTGTAGATGCAGAAGTGCGGGAGCTCGTCACAGGTAAGTCAGCATGTGTGGACAACTGTGTGTACAAGAATTGTCTTCGACTTTCCAAGTTCTTGTTCCAACTTCAGGGGGCGTTCGCATGAATTTTCCCAGTCAGGAAAAAATGTTTCCAATTATTCTGATAACACATGAATACACAGACAGCAACTAGCTGGTGATCATAGTGAAGCATTTAGCAGCCACAGACCCCGATATTTCCAAAAACAGAGATAAAGGAGAGGACACTTATAGACTTACATTCACCAAGTAGTGAACCATAATGTTGCTCCGTAACTGCTGGATNATGTTAAAAAAAAAAAAAAAAAAAGGAACTGTTAACAATTTCACCATATCAAATTAAAATGTGATGACAAGTCAGTGTTGTTTTCACAACAAAAAAAATCACTTATTGTAGGTTTAAGCAATTAATCAGGTGATCTATCATGGTGTTACAGCAGGACAGGAACATTGTGCAGAGGATGAATTATTTACCTGACCAACCTGGGGGTGTTTGTTGGGAGAGATGGTTAAAGTACTGTTGGGTTTCTCCTGAGGTTTAACATGGTCTCTGAATGTAGTTCATGGTTTTCTGGTGCAGTCATGGTTAACAATACAATGTTGCTCTTAGAGATTAGGTGTGAATTAAGATACTCTGACTAAACAGTTAAACAGACTGCTTACCGTGGCCTATGCTAAGATTATAGTTATCGTAGCTTAGTCATAGAGGCTTTTCCTCAAGTTGTCGCTACTGCTGTCACTACCATTTATGTCGTATGCATAGAAACGGAACCTCATTTCCACAGCATTCATATTCTTTTATCACTTAGGCTGCAGAGAGATTTAGCGCCTTCTCTGTCTGCTTGTCAGTCTCCTTCTCTCTGCATGGGACTGCATGCAGCTCAGTTGTATTTGTGTGTTGTCTAAGCTCTGCAAAAAGGGTAAGAATCCATGTTGTTTAGGATCTGTTTGGAGCTCTACAGAAATAAGCAAGCCAAGACATTTGGCTCCCAGGTGGCTGAGTCAGCTGTTTCAGCTCGACTCAAACCCCCGCTCTAACATGGTCTCAGGTTACAATCCAGCAGTCCCCTGAAAGAAAACGGTACAGCGGGAGTACGAACACAACAGAGAGATTGCCTTCCGTTTCCTGTTTCATTTTGGTTTACTTTGCATAACACACACCAAAGGAGGAAAGAATCAACATTTTAAAAAACACACACAAGAGAATGACTTGTCTCTCCTCATGCTTGTGTTAAAGCACAAGTGGCAAGGAGTTAATGGCTGAAAATGCCCAAAATATTTATCTTCATTCAGATTTCTAATGGTTGTACAGACATGTGTTGCTCAATGAGAGTAAGCAGCTTTAATGTGAGCTCTGGTTTAAGTTTTTCCCTTTCATCCTCTAGCCTGAGAGAATGCTGCCGCTAATTGGAAGTGCAGTCCCCAGGATGGGAAGCAATTAGAAAAGGTTAGCACTGCTGCATCACCTCTGCTTAATTACAGATGATGTGAACAATTCACACAAAGAGCTTTCAGCTGCATGACAAGGGCATCCCACACCAGAGCTTTAAGTTGAACAAATCAGTCAATCACCAGCAGCTCCTTTCTACCTATTAAGCTCTGTTTGGGCAGTATTACAGCTGCATCGTTGTTGTCTGAGCAAGTGAAGAAGCCAGCCCGGTGTCAGCACTTAGCTTGAGAAGCTCCCAATGTGTCGGTGGCTCCTTCTCGACTCCTCTGGGAGGTCCAGGTGTCACATGTGCTTCATTAGAACAAGCTGCAAGAACAGGCCACCTTCTGCTCCAGGTCAGGGGTCATGTTGTGGGGACACACAAAGGCATCTTGGCTCCCTTTTACCTGCCCTGTCTTCCAGCAGCTGTTGTGGTTATTGCATTGTCCTCAAACAGCCCCTCAGATCAAAAGGCCAAGCCTCACAGCAATGCCATTAGCTCCAATACCAAGAACACCTGAAACTGACACACACACACACAAAAGCAGTGTTTTCCTGTCTTTTAGTTGCTATAGTATATCACTCCTCTTATCTTGGCTTTACTTTAGCAACTCAACTACATTCTTAGCCGTCATTGTTTGGGCTTTTGAGAGTGTTTGTGCTGCCCTTACTACAGCTGAGTGTATTTTAAAAAATAATCCTTTGTTCTCACATAAAGTTACTTGTGTTAAATAAAAAGAGTCAGCCAGGTAATAGATTGTAGATCAATTCACCTGGCATATGCTCATTGCGTCATCGATACTCCTCATCTGTTGCTAGTAAAGACAAATTCCTTGTTCTTATAGGCAGTGAACATAACCCACTCCTTGTCTCCTCTTGCATATAAAATAGTACTAACACTACTCTGAAAAAGTTAAAACTACTTCCAGTTTACGCAAAGATTAACAGAGCAGCAAGTGCCAAGTGTTGGCATCGAATGATGTGTTTGTTTTGTTCGCGAACAAAGAATGAGGAAGTTGAGACCTTTTGATCCAATGAAATATAAGAAACTTAATTTGAACCAAAATAAATCCACTTATAGCCGTAAGCAGCAGCGTGCTGACTTCCACTGCATGAGGGAGAAAATGAGAAACGCCCACAAACCTCAGAAATACACAGCAAGCTGCTTTTCTGAGGTTTAGTGGGTGCAGCATTGTTTCCAGTTCAACTCCCCAAAAATAGAAAGGTTAATAAATTGGGCAGTTTTTGAATGATCAGCACTTTTTCCCAGATTGAATTAAATGCCCACCCAGATACCGGCCCTGACTAAAGTCGATGACATGCTGACCTGCGGTTTAAGAGGCAAAGATTGTCAAAAGAGCAGTCAGACATTTTGCGAATCAATCAAAAAAAGATTAATTAAATCTGTGTGTGTCTGGTAGAGAGATGGTTGCAGGTTGTGTTAAGCCTTTTTTTAGCCGAGATACTAGAAGCGGAGAAGATGGAGAAACGTCTAGCAAGGTGTCATCAAAAGTGAAAAATTTAACTGTGGCACCTCAGCTGTGGAGAAAACTAGCTTACGAGCTAACAGTTTATACAGTAACATGTAAATAAGACAGCTTTGAAGTTGTTTCAAGTTTTTGGACTAATGATTCACACAAAATCTAGTGGGTATTGTAGTCTTTGTTTATGTTACAACATTCAATCAGTTCAGCTGACTATATTTTCTACAAATGTCATCCAAACATTTTTTAGCAAATATACACTTTGTTGTACTTTTTGATGCTAGACAGCTAGGGGCCTGAAATGTCTCGATGGAATCAAAATGATCACTGCAAGGCCTATCAGTGAAAAATACATGGGAGGGTGGGGGTGAAATAGGAAACCTGTTTTTGAAAGCATACATGTTTCAGTGTTTTGCTAGTTGTGATAATTTGACTGTTTGGTAGATGGTGTGAACTTCGGACCCTGACACACATAATCAACTTAAATGAACTAGCACTGCAAATACCAACTTAAGACAGACTTTGTTACCCCATGTTGTCTGTTAAAAACCTCTCTCTCTTCATGTCCTGTCCAGGATCTGAACTGACTCTGACCACTCATATATGCATACATTTCTGCACCTTCTCGCCTGCAAATACCTCATCAGTGTTATCTATCTGTAATTCATTTTCACACTACTATGAACCTGTTTAAGCAGTCTCTTTACTGGCTCGTAATATGAATGAGAGTATGTCTAATAAAAAAGTTTTAACCGGTACTGGGAAGATTTTGTTTGTTTTGCTCTGGCATTGCCAGCCTGCAGTGTTGCAGAGGAAAATCAAAGGTGAAAACTGCAATAAAGGGGTGATGTTTTTTTTATTTGCAAAACTGGTGAATGGTTGTGGATAACGCCAACAGTGCCAGGCAAATGCCCATCCCGTTTTCAGTTCAGTTAGTTCTTGGCTCTGTGTTTAAACTCCATCTCCATCTCTGTATTGAGCTACGCTCACTCTCTCCTTGTGCTCGCTGGAGTTTAGCTCTGGATAGACTATTGGCTGCGGTGTTGCAACAGTGTTTACTTGGGCTTCAAAGCCAGGCCAAGGCACATGAGAATATGCCACTGACTAGAGAACACTGCTTATACACACACACACACACACACACACACACACACACAACAGGTCTGCTTCATCGGACTGTCAGGTATGACTTATGGATATTACTGCTAGTGTTGCACCACTGACAGTGTTGTCAGTAACACATCAGTGAATTTGCCTGTAAATTTTTCCAGCATGCCACCTTCTCCACAGGGCCAGTCTGACATCCTGCAGAGAATATTCGTTTTCTACAAATTGATATTAGAGTGGGTGTGGAGAAACTTGTCGCAGAGGGAGAGGATTGTGGAGGTAAAAGGTTGGTCAAACGGGTTTGAGAATTCACATGTGATCACTTTTATTATTGGTCCTATTTCATGGCAACCTTTGTGTGTCCGAATATCCCGTGAGAAAGGCAAACAGAGACCAGAATGTGCTTGCGCAAGGAGCAGAGCTCGATCCCCACAGAAGGATTTGATTGAAATGTATCCCACTGCCTGAGTAGAGAAGAGACACTAGCCCACCTGGTGCTTGGGTTTCGGCATGCAGCCCCACGTACACAGCTGGCAAGCTCCGAGAAGCACATACTGCATGTTAACTTTCGAGAGCCAAGTATCACTTAATTCTCAGCCTTGTCTATTTTTTTTTTTTTTCCGAAGTAAAAATGAAATACTGAAAGTTCACTTAAGGATTTTAATGGGTTTTAAAACACTTTGATGTAGTGTTAATAAGGATAATGGCAAGTGAAACGACTCTTGATGAAATGACTGGAAGAGACACTGCTTGGCAGACACATCTCTGTCTATATAGCTTCTTGCCAGCAGTGTGTCTGAATTGGACTCATGGGCCATATTATAGAATATTATAGTCTCCATTGGTTCAATTAGAGAGAAGGCGAACAGCGTGCTGAGAGGAAATAACCAGTGAGGTTAAGAAAGAAGTCAGGATAGCTAATAATTATTTTTGTCCTCTCCCAGTGACGTGTCCTTGTATACTATGTACATAAACACACATACAGAGCTCAGTGTAAGAGCTTGCCGTGGTCATGGATTAACCAAACCAAAGTTAAAGGTTGTAGTGCAACAGTAGCAAAATTGGACACAAGCATCATGCATAAGTACAGTACAGGCACCTTGTAGTCTTGTTTTTCACTATTAATCCAGGCTATTTTACATTAGACTCCAGCTCATGCAGCATAAGCCTCCTCCAAGGTTGCTCTTGCCCTGCAGAAGTCAGCCTGTGCCTTAGTCTAAGCCTAGCAGCAAGAGGCATCTAATTAGACAATCATGCTACATGCTGGCTAATCCTTGACAGATGCAGTATCAAAGGCTGCCAGGACTGTGCATGATTATCAGTGGTTACCAAAAGTACATTTGAATACAGTGAAATGATGGCATAATTTCTAAAGCCTTTACATTATTTATATTTCATTTCAAATGACTGAGCCCATTCCATATGGATCCCTTCACCGTCCTCTCTTTTTTTTCTCTTTTTTTCCTGTTTCAAGCTTATAATCTTCGCCCCGAGGATATTCTGCCTAGAATGAAATTTGATGTGAATGTCTGATGCCTTGATGCTAGAGCTATGGTTTCATTTGTGAAGAATATTTCCAGTTTGGTTCTGTGTTTGTGTGTCTGTGTGAGTCTGTCTTTGCTTGTTTGTATGAGTTTGCATTTGTGGACACATCCACACACACTGAGCTATTAAAAGCCCAAGTTGTGGGTTTCTCTGTTGGTTGACCCTAAATGCACATGACAGCTGACATAACTGGAGGTTTGCGTGCCTGCTTCTCAGTGCCTGTGTTTGCGTGCCATTGTGTCTCCTCAGGGGTGCTGTGGAACCTGTCGTCGTGTGACGCCGTCAAGATGACAATCATTCGGGACGCCTTAATGACCCTGACCAACACTGTGATCATCCCACACTCTGGATGGAGCAGCTCCACCTTCGATGACGACCACAAGCTGAAGTTCCACTCCTCCCTGGTGCTGAGGAACACCTCAGGCTGTCTGAGGTGAACCACCTGATGAACACACTTGGCACTAGCACCTCTGTGTGGATAACTGACGCTATTACATGTAGTGAAAAATGAGCTCATATTCTGGCTCATGTGTAAATAGCCATGTTAATGTTGTCTTTGAAGAAAATAACTTGAGTGACCCACCACAGACATAGACACCCATGAAGAGTCATATTTACATGGTTATTAGCATCATAATAGTGTGTGTTTTTTGTTATAAATAATGCTTTTAATTTAAAACATCTAAAGAAAAATTACATAAAATCTGGTAATTGTGCATGTTTCAGTCAGAAGCCAGGATTTTGACCGGTCTTGTCTCGGTTTCAAAGCCACCGTCATTTAATAGATTATTACAGTCAATGATGTGATATTCCCAGCTTCTCTCCTGGGGCTTCTTCCTTTGAAGACATTGGGTTGTGTGCAGAGTTCAGCCTTTAATTGGTGACAGCCACTTGAATGGAGCGTGTTTATCTGTGTGTGTCTCTTTGCACACATACATTCATGGATATGGTTAGTGCGAGCACAGTTAGTTAGTTCCCTATTTACTCAGCAAAGTTCTAAAATGACTTCAGTCACACCACACACCCTTCATACATTATGGATGGTGTATGGGGATGACAGAAAAACCCACAGATAGCTGACATTTTGTATATTTGTGCATGCTCGTTTGTTTGTTGAGCTAATTTGTGTGTATGTGTATGTGTGTGTGTGTGTGTGTGTCTGTGCAACATTTTAAAGGAACCTGAGTTCAGCTGGAGAGGAGGCCAGAAAACAGATGCGCACCTGTGAGGGCCTGGTTGACTCACTGCTCTACGTCATCAAAGCCTGTGTAAACACCTCTGACTTCGACAGCAAGGTACACACACACTTCCACTCTTAGCCATGAGGAAAACATGCGGCCACGTGATAAAAACCTACTGAACCCTGTTTGAATCATTTTATTGCCCATGTCTGAATGGCCCACTCAGCATCCAGCAGCAACTGTTTCATGCATTAACATTTTTCTATGGTAGCAGTAGAAATGAAATCAATCTCTTTTACAGATCTGTGTAAGAGACATAAAAAGTCAAGTGGCTCATCTGTACTGGGGAGATCACATCCTATGGGAACTGGGCCCCTTCATTTTGTCAAACATATATTCTCATTGACATTTTGTGAGGCAAAGCCCATACAGAACTCAAACAGCGTGGAATTAAATCCATTTGCTCTGGTCCAGATATTCTTTCTAACAGGAGACCCTTGGGTTCCATATCTAATTGATTTATATGCTGCAAATAGCAGGCCTGTGTACCGCACATTGGCTTTAGATACTGTGTGCGGCTGCACAGAGTTTATTATGTTGTAGCTTTTGTCATGGTGATTTAGAAAGCCGCTGCTATAACTAGCCACCCAAACCCCTGTCTCCTTCTGCCTGCCAACAGATTGTGGAGAACTGTATTTGCACTCTAAGGAATCTGTCATATCGTCTGGAGCTGGAGATACCGCCATCTCGACTGATAGGGGGGCAGGAGCTAGACGGCTTACTGGGCAGTGAGTCGCCCAGTAAAGAGGAGGATTCCAGCTGCTGGGGCAGGAAGAAAAAGAAGAAAAAAAAGAGCTTGCATGAAGACATAGTGAGTTGTGGTGCTTTTAAAACAGAGGCTCAGAGCAGTATTCAAATCAGCCTTGTCCACATTTATTTAACATGTATGTATGTATGTATGTTCTTTTTTTCCTCCCCTATTTTAGTTACATTGTATGTTCTGTACTTCTTTATGTTTTGTTGTTTTTTTTGCATGTAAATTTTCAATTTTTAAAAAGCAAAATAAAATTTTAAAAGAAGTCTGCATCTGACCGTATTCAGCCTGACTAAACACTGTGGTTGTTTTTTCAGTGGGACGGTGTGGGACCCATCCCCGGCTTCTCAAAGTCTCCCAAGGGGGCAGAGATGCTATGGCACCCTGCGGTGGTGAAGCCTTACTTGACACTGCTGGCGGAGAGCTCGAATCCCGCCACTCTAGAGGGCGCCGCTGGGTCCCTTCAGAACCTGTCAGCCGGCAACTGGAAGGTACCGTATGAGTTTCTGTGTATCTATGTACACAAACAACAAAAATACACATTCTCTTTTTGTGTTTATATACACTGTTTGTATGTGATCTGTGGTATCCTAGGATTTATCAGCTCCCCTTCTCTGTGTCAGTGAAAGCTGACCTCCTTTTTACACTTGGGGAAATAGATGGTCTTGCAGTGCACATTTTTAGCATGTGTGATTCAGTGTGGCATCTAGAACCTTTTAAAAGGTTTAATGCCTTTTGTATTGTGTTTTTGTGTGTACAGTTTGCGGCATACATTCGTGCAGCAGTCCGTAAGGAGAAGGGGCTGCCCATCCTTGTTGAGCTGCTGCGGATGGATAACGACAGGGTGGTGTGCTCGGTTGCCACTGCTCTGAGAAACATGGCACTGGATGTCAGGAACAAGGAGCTCATAGGTCAGCTGTCAAGCAACTAACGTTTCAGACTGCAATGAATTCAGATGGGTTGAATACCATGACCCTTAATGCTAGTCTTACTGTGGCTTTTAGTTAAAAATGCAGCTCATGTTGCACTGATTAACCATGCTGTAAATGGGTTTATCTTGGCTACATACACAAATACATTCACAAGACATGAATATAATATATTCACGTGCATTAGAAATACTGCTAAGTAAGGACATATATAGGATTTATAAAGAGGTAGTATATACAGTAGAATCCTTGGAAAATTGGTGCAAAATGTATCAGGATTAAGAGCAATGCAAGTCATACATTATTTTGGACATTTGACTGTATATTAATATGTATTTACAACACATTACAACCCAAACAGTTTCATGCTATGCATAATATACCTACTGACAGCATGAATCCTACTAAATTAAATGCAGAAACAGAACCAGGGCACGCTGTAACCATTTAACTAGTGGTTATTATTTTTCTTTTCATCACACCCCAGCCCTTTTTGTTCCACAAAACAGTCTCATTTAATGAAAAACAAGTTTTTATGTGCTCTCTCTGTGGAATTAATGAGCAGTTCCAGTTCCAGCAATGCAGGGGTGACGCCTGTAGGCAGAGGGGGGAGGAGATGCAGTGTTGGTTTAAGGTGCTTTTGTATATATACGTGTGTGTATGTGTGTGTGTGCACGCGCACTGCTGCTGCTGCTGTTGCTGCTGCTTGTATTCAGGTCCTTCAGCTTGGCTGCTCTGCTGAAGGAGAGATACGGGAAACAATCCTTTCTTTAACACCAGGATGTACACACTCTGACGTCCTTGCCACGATAACGCAATGTCATTTAGGAAAACTGCTTACCTCACTGCAGCCTCAAGCTAAATTAATATATCATTCCTGATATAGAAATAACAAAATGTAGTTTAGGTCACTGTGGCAGACATCAACTTGTTATTTACATTTTACCTAATGTACAACAGAAGAAAAAACAAAAGGTCTGCATGTATGTGTGGCAACAAACCCCCTCTTCTCGCTGTACATAAGCTTGCTGTTCACAGACCTGCTGTACAGTATGTCATAATGTATCCCCTCCTCCCTTCCAGGGAAGTACGCGATGCGGGACCTGGTCAATCGTCTCCCTGGGGGAAACACCAACCTGCTGTCAGACGAGACCGTGGCGGCCATCTGTTGCACCCTGCACGAGGTCACTAGCAAAAACATGGAGAACGCCAAGGCACTGGCCGACACGGGTGGCATAGAGAAGCTGGTCAACATCACCAAGGGCAGAGACAGGTGTGCTACAGCAAATGAACAACAACAAAATGCTTGATATTCACCCGTCAATCGTAACTAAACTAGTTCTCTGTTGATTCCTTACTCTGGAAATTAGCAAGAATTAAATCAATCAAAGTTAATATGAACAGCTGGTCAAATAAACAAAGGGACAGTACATTGATTGATGTGAGTTTAAAGGAATTCTGTAATAGCATTTACAATTTAACAATATAACAAATTGGATGTGATGATAAATGGTTTGAGAGTCTGAAAGTTTTTGGTCGAGTATCTTGAAAGTGCAAGCCCTGCACACAGACACACACATTTAAATGTTTGGAGAAGGAAAAGCCATAGCCACAGGGAAGGTGGTTATGTGTGCATTGAGGTTTTATCTCCCTGTGGAAATGATGGAACAGCAACTATTTCTAGCCTGCTATATATTCAGTAATGTTCTGGGTTTAAACACACAGAGGACACTCTGTTCCTTCAATCGTACTGTCCTGGAATATTTACAGTTTAATTTAAAATGAGGTTAAAGTGACTCAGGAATACTCAAAATACATGTTTATGTTTGTGTCTGTTTTTCAGGTACTCTATGAAGGTGGTTAAAGCAGCGGCTCAGGTGCTGAACACACTGTGGCAGTACAGGGATCTGCGTACCATATATAAGAAAGTAAGAACATTGGCACTGATGATAACTACCCATGATAATAACCCAAAATTGTTAAATCTGTGCAACATTTTAACTGAAAATAAGACATGTCTGAATGTCAAAGGGTAAAACCACACAGCAAAGGAATTTTTCAAATATTCCCTCAGTGACTAACGAGAGCTTTTTCTGTTTGCCACATGAGAGTTTACCAATACCAAGCAATGTTCTAGCTCTTCAAACCAACCACTTTTCACTCTCTGTTTTTCTAAACAGGATGGATGGAACCAAAACCATTTCCTCACTCCAGTGTCAACACTTGAACGGGACAGGTTCAAGTCCCAGCCCACCCTCCCCACCAGCACCATTCAGATGTCCCCAGTCAACCACGCTGGTAGGCTCTTGTTTGCTATAGCCCCAGCCAGATGAAAATAGACACCGCCAGTGAAACAGGAAAACCTCTGGAATGTAATGTCGAAATGTGTTTTTCTCTTCACAGCTGCCAGTGCCACGTCGTCTCCTGCCATGCTGGGCATCAAAGAGCATAGAGACACTATCAGAGATTATCAGAGAGCACAGTCAACTATGCAATTTTATAATTACCAAGGGGACAACAGTATCCATAAAAAACAGTATACAGGTACTCAAACAATGCACACATCTGAAAGCTATTGAAAATGGTTATTTAAACAGTACCACTATCTGTATGAGACTGTAATCACAGGCTGCCCTCTGGTCCTCTCTGTGCAGGGCATTATCTATTTTATTCCTCATAACGCTCAGAGCAGATTCCATGGCCAGTCTTGTCTCCCTGCCAAGACAGTCATCTCTTATCATCTCCGCCAAACCCTGCCAGCCCCGAGACTGTCAGCCAGTTGAATTCAGAGCTGTTTTTTATACTGGAGAAGTTCTGCACAGCAGTAAAGTGAACTGACCAACCAGTGGTGGACACTCTACAATGGTGCCATTGTTAGCACGACCAAGTCGCAGCATGCAGATAGGGGCATTGAGTGGGTACCCAGACATACTACAGCCAGATGAGAGCTCTCACCAGCCCACGCTGGTTGGCGATGCAGGGGGAGGGCAGAGTAAACAAAATGAGCTGCAGCCTCAACGTGCATGCGTTACATAGTGAAGTGGAAATTGAGTTTCAGGATTCCACTGGTTGGATAAGGTGCCAAGCAAAATATCCATCCCATGGGCTATGTAAACAACAGAACAGCAGCCGCCAACTCCATTATTTGGTGTTTTTTCTCTCCCTAGCACAGCGCAGCACTTCCTGATCCTTCTCTAAATACAGACATTTGCCCTATGCGGCTGTGCATACTTTTTCACTTAAGTATATTTTAAGTATAAGTTCCACAGAATTGCTTTTTATTTTTATATTTTTACTTGTTTTCCAGGGTCTGGAAAGCCTTCTCCATATTACTACTCATCGCCCACAAGAGAGGAACCCAGAAGAACACAGGTGAATATAACCATTCTGCATAAATGTTTGGTTCCACTTCATTCTTTTCTTATATTATTATTGTAATACACACACACACAATGACACAAAATGATAGCATCACAGACATAAAACACATTCGGGGGAAGCAACAGGACGTACACTTTGTTATTATTACTCTTATGTTGTCACTGTGCTTCAGATACTTAGTCAGAAGCTAATCAGTGTTGTATCCCAGAACTTAAATGTCAGTAGAAGTTTAAATGGATCAAAAAGAACAACAACAGAGAATCAACAATCTAAGGTTTTTATTAGGGTTGCAACTAATTATTTTCATTATCTTTTAATCTGTTGATTATTTTTTGGTTAATCATTTAGGCGATGAAATGTCTTTGTCTGAGCAACTGTCTTAAAGGAGAACTCCGGGCAATTTTTAAGTTAATCTTGATCGTTATACCTATGTGAGTACTGTCTACAGAAAAAAACAAAAAACAAACCAGATTGGTGCTTGCAACACGGAGCTGCTACAGCTAATGCCCGGAGCTCCCACGTAGCTAAAACGGCAGTTATAGGGGCATATACATAAAGAGTGTCTTTGCGTCTTAACAGGTACAAAATGCAATTTAAATGTCTGTCCAACATGAACAGGGCTCTTACATGACAACAAGATGCGTTTAGCAACTTAACCATTGTTTAAATTCACCTAAATAGTGTTTTAGATGGCTAGCTGTAGTCTCGCGCTGAAGTCCCGTGGGAACTCAGTTGTTGCAGACAGGGAAAAAGGTAAATAGCATCGGAGTTGGTCACAAGTGAAGAAGAAATGGTTCACATTTGTGCCGTTCCGAATTGTGGCAACACAATGCGAAAATACAAGAAGTTAAATGTGTGCCCAAATGGAAGGATAAATAAAGTTTACATTACCACCACAATGGTTGCTCGCCTCTGCGTCCACGGAATGGCATTTTTCTTCAACTGGCCCTGCTGTGTTGTGTCTGTGTAACGTTAGTCATCCTTGTCAAAGTGTTCGCTGCAAATGCGGTAATCTTTAGCGTGTAGTACTTGTATGGGAGTTTGCACATCAAGTTGAAGTAAAACTAGCCACAACTGCAGAATCTCAAGGTCATGGAAAGGAAGACAGTGAAAATTTAAGTTCTTGTATTTTCGCATTCTGAGTTCCCACAGGACTTCAGCGCGAGACTACAGCTAGCCTTCTAAAACACTATTCAGGTGAATTTAAACAATGGCTAAGTTGCTAGCCACATCTTGTTGTCATGTAAGGGCCCTGTTCATGTTGGACAGACATTTTAATGCATTTTGTGTCTGTTAAGAAGCACAAAGACACTCTTTATGTATATGCCCCGATAACTGCCATTTTAGCTACGTGGAAGCTCTGGGCATTAGCTGTAGCAGCTCCGTGTTACAAGCACCAATCCGCTTCGTTTTTTTTTTTTCTATAGACAGTACTCACATAGGTATAATGATCATGATTAACTTAAAAATTGCCTGGAGTTCTCCTTTAAAGATATTTAGTTTATAATGATTTGCAAGACAGAAAAGCCTATCTCTCTATCTATCTCTCTATCTATCTCTCTGATTGACTAATTGTTTCAAGTCTACCTGGAGTCATTCTTCAGAGTAAGAAAGCAAACTTGTGATCCCACCCTTGAAAAAAACATTTTCTTCAAGGAAGTATTTGATAGTATTAGTACATGGCCCTTGTTTGAGATCCCTCCACCACGCTGGTTAAACCTGGCAAGGACGAACAGCTCTTCCACCTCACTTGACTAATAAAAGGAGACTGACACATATTCCGCTGCGGATAAATGACGATGCTGGGAATGACCCAGCACATCAGCTATTGTCTGAGCGAGAGTGAATGTGACTGCTGGGATTGGGATGGTCTGGGTGCGTCTCAGGCACCTGTCACTGTTGGACACATCCATGTGTGCCCATCCAGATAATGGGCACAGTGAGAAAGAGGCAGGAGGGAGGAGATGGGGGAGAGACAAAGAGAGGGTTCTCTTGTGTCCTTCATCCCATCACATTTAGAGCAGTTAATGTGTGAGGACAGTCATTACCCCATTAATTTCAGACAAACACAATTCCATCTATCTTCTGGATTTTTACCATTTACCTTGAAGCAGTTTTCTGTTGCATTAGTGGCTAGAAGCGTGTGGGCTAGGAGATGATTGTGTAGCTTACTGGCTGAAAAACCCAGACAAGAGTGCATTTTGCTGAAACTGCTGAGATGTTAGTATATGTCGACTCATTTTATTACCATCAAGTGCAAGATTGCTTTTAGTGGTTAGTTATAATTCTTTGGCATTTTGGGAAATAAACTTATTCGTTTTCTTGCTAGGAGTTGGATAGGAAATTCATGTATAAATGCACAAAAGTATTATTAGCAAAACTTACTTTAATTAGTTTAATGAAGGGAACAGCAAGTACAGTTTGATACAACAGTACTGGTTCCAGAGAGGAATGTGTTGCTGAGGAGTTGGAAGTGTGCACCCAGTCGCCTGCAGCCCTTCATTTAACTGCCCCGCTGCCAAAGAAAAGTGTAGAGAATTACCATGTCTTGTTTTGTAGATGCATTTTTAGTGAACACTCTCGGTCAGTGCTAACCATGGTGACGAATGCATTGTGATTCCTGCGACTACTTCACAACAAAAGCTGCCAGTCGAAGACTTGTAATGTGAGGTAGCAGCAGTGGGAAATAGTCGGTTTGCATTAGCATTGCGTTATTAAAGCTCTGATGCTGTGTAAAGAGTCTGTACACTTGACAGTGAGGAAAAGCAGTAACACGATAATCGCGTTCCGACCAAAAGCAGTTTTCAAGAAAAAGGTTCCTTCAGTGTTGTGTGCGTTTCCACCGTGGTCTCAAGACCTGCGAAGATTAGGCAAATTAACCAGCTAACGTAGGCTGTAATGGTGCTTTCACACCAAACGCGAATCGAGCGTTTGGAGCGGTGAGTTTACATACAAAGTCAATGCAAAGACGCGTAGAGCCGCGATTTCCAGTCGGGCGGCGCGAAGCGACGCAAAG
>JAPMOB010210490.1:0-23661 GCA_029875015.1 Lepomis gibbosus | reverse complement strand
GCTGCAGTAATTCAGGCAAAAGGAGCCCCAACTAAGTATTGAGTGCTGTACATGCTCATACTTTTCAGTTGGCCAACATTACTAAAAATCCTTTTTTGTATTGGTCTTAATTTTTCTAATTTTCGGAGATGCTGAATTTGGGATTTTCATTAGTTGTCAGTTTTAATTATCACAATTAAATGAAATAAACATTTGAAATATATCAGTCTGTGTGTAATGAATGAATATAATATCCAAGTTTCACTTTTTGAATGGAATTACTGAAATAAATCAATTTTGATGTTATTCTAATTATATAACCAGCACCTGTAAGTACTGGTGTAAGGTTTTTTTAGTTTAAATTTATAAATAATATTGAAAAGTCAAATCTTGCCTGGTAGTGAATAACATGCTGAACATTGGGGATATCCAGTCCTCTTGCTGCCACATCAGTAGTCAGCAGAACACAACTGTAAATGAAATATTGAAATTTAAGCGCTGCAAGCAATGAGTCTCTTGAGAAGTTTTTCAGACAGAATTAATATTTGGGGTGGGGTAGGCATTTAATAGTAGGGGTAACATGCCGAAAAAGTTTGGTAGGTGTGAGAAGGTGTGAATTTCACTGTATGACAGTGAGCACATGGCTACTGCTAACTACAAGAACTATAAATAATAGTATAATTCTACATTTTTTGACTTTGACTGTGATTTATTTTTTTTAAATTTTTCTAACCAAGTGAGACCTTGCCAAGATGGTAGCAACACCAGCGCAAGTACAGACAAAGAGCCCTCAAGTTCTTCCACCCTCTACTTTGAGTGAATAAGCTATTCCCTTTGTTGATCAAGCCATTATCCCCCCCACAAAACTTGAAAATCTTGCTCATGATAAAACTCTCCATGGATGGAACTGGATATGGGAAACACAATCCAGAACTTTTGTCACATACCTGATAAATCCTTTAAGTTCCTAATTGCAGGTAACAAGTTTTTATATTTCATCATATGTACACAATTACTAGATTTCGTCCCATCCTAAAGAAAATACCTTTAGAGTGCTACTCTTAAGTGTGCAAAACTCACCTCTCCCTCTCAGCAAACCTTTCCAGGTTTTTGAGGCGTTGTTTCTGGTGCATGTTGGCATGAAGAGGCAGAGGAGTACGGTCCAAGATAACCAGCAGGGAGTTCAGTCTCTTGATACATTCTATACTGTTGGCAAACACCATGGTGCGGCCAGGATACTGGAGCAAGAAGTAGTAAAGGTAAAAGTCCTTCTCCTCCTTCTGACAGTGGATTCGTGTCTCAGTCAGGGTCTCCACAGTTGCCTCCTTCCTGGTCAGGTCAATAATTTTGGGTTTGGACTTGATGCCCACTTTCTCCATGAGAATTTCCAGCTGGCTCCTCTGGTCCAGATTCTTCTTCTTCTTCTTCTGCAGGAGGCGGGTGGGCAGGCTGCGAGCCATGGTCAGGGTGGCCGAGAACACAAATGTTTGCCTCAAGGGATTAAAGTGCACGGTGTTCAGCATTTCCAGCAGACTCTCCAACTCTGCAAAGTGGCCTCTTTCAACCATGCGATCTGCTTCATCAATGACCAGACACCTGTGGATTAACACAGCCGAGAGCAGTTAATAAAAGGTAGCATGAAGTCGCCAACAGTGGTACCAGTTTAGCTTTCAACAAACATGTTGCTGCTGCCTCTGCCATTTGTTTGACAATGACTACACAGCGACCTCCCCTACAAATAGCAATAATGCGCATGCCATCAATGCTAGGTGTCTTTGCTTTCACTGCTGTTTGTACTCATGCTGAGTTCACACTGAAAGTGAATCCAGCGTTTAGGCGGCTTGATTACATACAAAGTTAATGCAAAGATGCAAGTTCTTGCGAATTTGCTCCGGGTGGTGCAGAAGATGCGTGTGTTGCAGCATTCGCTGGTTTGCTTGAGTTCAAATTTTTTAATTTGAGCGAGAAATTCGTATGACCATATGTTGCAAAAGCCTATCAGCGGTGACTTTGTCCAGACATTACCGACAGTATCAGTGCGTTGTTTGGTGGGGACCAGGCAGAGCGGGGGAGTGACTGCAGCTTTTGGACAAATAAACACCTGTAGTTGGTCTTGAATGTCCAAAACTGGACTTTGTTTAAAGAAAAGAAAGTGAAGAAGTTGAACTGTTGAGAAAATATGTGTCTGTAACTTTATTCCAGCTATCATTGTACTTTACTGTGAACAAGTTAGCATAGCACAGCCCTGATCGATCCGAACTCAATTCAGAAAACATACATTTAAAAAGTTGTTGACCTGACAAAGCATGAATTCATATGTCTAACAAATCGGCATCATACTGTAGTTATTTCAGTATCAGTTTGATCCATTTATTGCAATTAAATGCCAGCAAAATGTTTACTCTGGGTTCATATAGCTGTGGTATTCGTGGTTTGTGTTTATTTGCTTATTGCATTGTGTGTAAACACTCAGCAGTTGTCCAGAGATAAAACCTGTGCAAGGAAAGCATTAAGAGGATTAAATTCGTATTGTATGTGAACATAGCATTCAGGCCATGGACATTAATGGATGGATTTTAATCAAAGGCATGGATATCTTTCTATCTATGGATTGTTTCTTCTTTATACCTTTCATGCACCAGTCAAATATAAACATGTTGCTGTAAAAAATCATCCACAGACCTTTCACTGGCTTTGTGTTGTGATGATGTCATCATAACAAATTCAAAATTCTGATGTCCGAATTATTGTAATTCAAAACGCTTAAGTTGTACTGAACTGTACAGTTGGTCAAGGAGGTGGGAAGTGTGACCTACCGGAGCTGTCTCAAGTTCAGCAGATGTGGATGCCTCTCCTTGATCAAGTCCCACAGACGTCCTGGAGTGGCAATAATGATCTCTGGTCTTCGCTTCAGCATCCTCCTTTGTTTCTGTTGTGCCATTCCACCCACCACTATCGCCGTTTTAATGTCTGCATAACAGCCACATCTTCAATATCTAGACATTCATAATTCTGTTTAATTAATTTTAAAAATTTAAACTTGAATGACTTACCAGAGAATTTTGCGACAGCGTCAATATGGTGCTTGACCTGTACAGCCAGCTCCCTGGTGGGGGTGAGCACCAGTCCAAGCAGAGGCTGACTCCGACTACCAGCAGGGTTTTCTCCCTCTTCACCAGTGGGCTCAAAGTCAAAATCTGCATTTTCGATTACTTTAACACACCTAAGCCTCTCATCATCATCATTTTCTTCATCTTCACTGTCATGTTCATCTGTCTCATCTTGATCCTGCTCTGTGATGCTTGCACCATCTTCTTCCTCAGCCTCCATGTCGTCCTCCTTGTCCTTTTCTATTGTGGATTCAGTTGTGTCTCCTGACTTTGTGGACTCATCTACAGATGGTAAATACAAACTCACCACCTCTGTGGTTGATTCTGTGCTATCATCAGAAGGCCTTTCTGAACCAGCCCTCCACTCCAGGATAGTGTGGATAATAGGAATGCCAAAAGCCAATGTCTTGCCACTTCCTGCAATGACGGTGCTTACATTAGCTTCACATATGAAAATATGAGGACAATTTGATCCTTATTGGACCTTAAGTTATTTTATATTCTTTACATTCTTACCTGTCTCGGCCGCCCCCAGGATATCCATACGATCCCTGATAGCTGGAGGCAAAGCCAGGGCTTGAATAGGGGTTGGTGAACCAAATCCAAGACTGCTCAGGGCCTTCAGCACAGGAGATGGAACAAACAGGTCCTTCCATGCACTTACATCAGTGTTTTTGTCAATAGAGCCATTAAGTGCTGCATTTGTCCAATTCTTTTGCTGTTTTTTGGGGGGCTTTGTCACTTTATGTTGAGCTGACTTTTCTGTTTCTAGAGTATTAAGTTCTGATGGAGACTCCAGGTGTGGCCGTTCTTTTGGGACTGTATCTGTTTCTTTTGGCTCCTTCAGTTTCTTTTTTTTCTTTTTGTTCTTCTTCTTCTTTGCTAGATTTGTTTGGGCATCAGATTCTGAGCTAATAGCTGCATGTTTTAATGTGTCTTTTTTAGCAGCTTTACCTTCCTCTCCATCTGCATCCTCCTGTGTCAATTCTGCAGAAATGTTATCTGGTTGGACTGACTCCTTTGCAGCCAATTTCTTATTTTTCTTCTTCTTTTTGGCTTTTTTCTTGGCTGGTTCAGTTGATTTCTCTTCCTCTTTGGTCTCCAAGTCTACCTTTACTCCAGCCTCCTCTCCCTCGCTGGCTTTTCTTTTCTTTGTCTTCTTTTCCTTTTTCAGTTCTTGTGCTGCTTTAGCTGCAGCCTTCTCGGAGTCTATCAGACTGTAATTTGTCAGCTCTTCAAAACACACCAGGCCCTCCAGGCCCTCCTCGGAGAAGAGACTTGGATCAAGTTCTATAGCTTTCCATTTGCCTTTCACATGGATACTGCGTTTGTCCTTTTTCTTCAGCCCGAAGGACATACGCTTATTTTTCGTCTTCATCTTCTTTGTATTCATTTTACTACAAAAACACACACTAACGAGGTTAGGTCAATATGCTACCTCCCATAAACTGCGCTGTTAAAAGTGTATGAAGTTAGCAGTAACGTTAACGTTAGCAGCTGGACGCCGGGGTACTGTAACTACATTTAAAATGCTCGTAAATATTGCAGATTCAATTGGCTTGATAAACCATAAACAACTATACAACATGTATAAATAAAAACAAATATTTATAATGTACTACCTTCTGTGGTTTCTTGAAATGTCAAAATAGTGTTACGATAACATGCGCGCATGACACGAGGAGGCAGCCATGACAGTGTTGATCACGTGGTTTGAAAAACTTTATTTGTCAGTGATTTCTTTGCTGGAGCATGCCTGTTCTTTGGTTACATCATCTATGGGTTACATCTCTGTATACATTCATACACGCGCGCACAGCACACACACGCACACGCATATGTACATACATTTACAGTAAAGTAATGTAATGTAACATATGTACACACTAAAGAGACAGTAACAAGTACTTCCTGAAACTATTTGTCCTGTCTATCAGTCACGATATTTTAAAATCTTCTATTTGAAATGATCTGGCGATCATCTTCATAAAGTCAGAAATTACACTCAGACAGAGTAAAACTAATTTGACTGTGCTTAATGTTTGAGCTGATACACACATCTATGTGAACAGGTCATCTGCATACAATTATAAATGTAAATATTTCATTTCTTAATGGTTTACAAACAAGTCAGGAGTTTATCTTGTTAACACATTTTTAATGGTTGTTGTCCAAACCCCATGAATAAGGCCTTATTGGAAAGTGGTACTGATGTATTTGAATAACAATTTATTCATTTCCTCATTATATGGAAAGTGATACAATTACTGTGGCACTCCCATGTATCTACTCAGCGCTGCTTTTATTTAGCATGTTCTTTGCACACATCATTGTTTGAAAGATGAAATGATCTGATTACATCCAAAAGAAAGGCACACTTATGTAAATTCTTTATCATTAGTGATCACATAGGCTTACAGACAGACTAGAAAATGCATTTTAAGCCAAATTGAAGCTTAAAATGCATAAAAATAACCTTTTAAAAGCCCGAATAAACAGTGTCATGTGCAAGCATTTCAGAGGTTCAACAGTACATGTCATGAAGTCATGACTGCTAGATTTCAGTGGGGTTGATCACCCTGCCCATGAACAGTAGACAGTTTGTGTCTTCATGGTATATGAAGAAGAAAAATGGTCTGTTGACAATGAAGGTCCTGGGTAAGGAATATGCAGTAATTCTAATTGTGGTGGCAGCTGCTGCAGTGGTCCCTGTCTCATCCACCTCAATCACAGCCTTGTGCAGCACCTGTGATTTTACAGAAGAGATTTTAAAAAATCATCATCTGCAGCGGTTGGAATAGTATATTGTAAGAGCATGGAGGAATTGAAAACTAACCTCAGACACTTTGAGGCCTTCATCCTTACTCAGCTTTGTCAGATTGGCTGAATTACTGAAGACAGTGGCCATGCCCATATCTGGTAGAAGGTTGTGCAGGGAATACGACTGCTCCATCTTGAATTTTGGCATGTTGACTTCCAGTTTGCTGTGAAAAAGACATATAGCCTTACTTGATCTGTAGCTGTAGGTATTTTATATCATGCTTTTGCACGTTCGTCGCTGGATAATTTTTATCAGCACCTTTCCAGAGAATATGGTGTTGTTAAAATAGTAGAAAAACCTAAAGAAAGCAGAGCCTGACAGCAGGGTGTAAAACACGAGTTTCTATGCACTTACATTTTTTGCAGCTTTCTGATCCAGCTGAGGAACCTCTCAGCAGTGATCTCATCATCAATTGCAGTGTAGTCTATGCCTTTGTTGGGTAGCAGGATAAGCATGGAAACTCCTTCCTGGTATGGTAGTTTCAGCACTTTGGCACCAAGAGGGATATCCTCCATTGTGTAGAACTTATCTTCTTTAAACATCATCTGCACTTGCACAACACTATAGTTGTCAATGTAGAACGGTGCATTTTTAGTGAAATTGGGGTTGAAAGGCATCTGCCAGGCTCCTGTGGAGGAAAAAGTAGGCCTACTTTTAGTTTATTAAGGGTCAAAGGTCAAAACACAAGTGGGAGTTTAAGCACAGTTATTAATAACCCAAGATGAAATTCCAAAGCACACAAGAGTGGTTCACCTTACCCTGGAAGAAAATTGTGTTAATTAACATGAGTTGGGTTAGTGCATCCAGGGAGGAAATCATCTCCGTCACTTTGTCCTCCGTCTTGTGCTTGATATAGTCATTGATGAAGCGGATACTCCCTTTTGTGTCTGCAAAGTCTATTCTTCTGATGTCAGCGTCAAAAAACTTCTTGATTTGGTCCTCAAATATCTTCTCCACCCCAAACTGCCGATGCAAAAAGAGAGCCATGCCTTGGTCCAATTTCAGTGATCCATTCTGTGTGATGTTGTCATTAAGGAGTTGAAAGAGTTTTGGGATAAGATCGGGCTGGTCATCCCGCTCCAGCTGCTCCAGGTTGAGTCCCTTGAGTATTTCCTCATGTGTGACACCATCAGAAGCCATTAAGAGAGCAGCAAAGCTGGTAGAGACACTTAGAGGTGAGAAGAAGATGTTCTTGTCATGGTAGGTGGATATTTTCCTGTAAAGGTCCATGGCAAAGTCCACATTTTTGAAGGAAAGATCTGAGATGGTGGCGCTTGGACGGCGTGCTTGGTGGACAGGGACGAGGAAGCACATGTAGGTTACAATGAAAATAAATCCCATATTCATTTTGTGTTCTACCATATTTAACGTCGAAGAAGCTTTGGGTGCACAACCTGAAACACGAAGACATGTAGATGTCAAAAAAGCACACTTGAACAGTAATACAATAACTGATCCATCCACAAAAAAATGATAAGGCAGATTAGATCTCATAAATACGTGTTCCACTTGTTACTTCCAAAACCACTATCATAAATTCAGTTACAAAAGGGAAAAGATATTTGACTGAAATAGATTTTTTCCATAATTCAGTCATACGTACCATTCCACTTGTGCACGATTACGTCTGAAAGCTTCATCTATTATTTGGGGAAACAAAGTGCAAGTGTGCTCTGAGCGTTACATATTAACCACAACATACCGCCTGTTGTTGTTCCAAATGGAGTCAGAGCTGTTTTTTGAACATTCAGGACCTCTTTTTCAGAGGTAACAAAACAAGAACCATCAATAACTGCATATTAACATTAAGTCTCAAAAAAACGACACGTGAGAAACTTCAGGAGGAGTGAATGTCACTTTAATCCTGGAGCAAGAATTGATACATTAAATGAAAGAATGTGCTATGGTAATGTGAAATATAATAACAATGATGTGTACTTACTATAAGGATGTAGTGAGTGCAAATAATGTAATGATAAAAATCCAACAGCCAACATGTTATACTCTTTCACAAGTGCATTTTAAATAGACAAAAAAGCCTAACAGATCCAAAGGAAAGAAAAACAGCATGACATCCAATACTTTTGTGGAGGCATCAATATATATCCATGCTGAATGGTCATTGGTTCCAGAAAACATATTAACTGTAAACAAATTTCACTGTTGTAATGCTGTAATGTGGTCTCTTCATTGTGTGTTTGTAACCAGGTTTTGGTTTTCAGGACTGCAATGAAGTTTTTATTGGATATTAGAGAGATTTTAAAACAAGTCATGGTCAGAAACAATGGCAAAAAGAAATATATATACACACCCACAGACCACACAATAACACTTCAAAGTGTATCCACAGTGACACATGTGTGATATTTTGTTTCTCTTTGGATTTAAAATTATACAAATTATGAGGTTAAATAACAGTCACCCATCATTCTCACTATTTTACTGTTATTTCCAAAGGCCATCAATCAACCAACGGCTAATTTGTAACAACATTGGTCTAAGTATTGTTGGAATACAGGATGGGTCAAATCAGTGCAATTAAACATGTATTTCAGGGGCTGCAACACATGAGAGTAAAACTATCAACAATTTGCAAAGGTGCATTAAAGGAAGAAAAAAAATCAACAACAATATTTTCTTTATAATTAATTCCCTTAGCGGTGAATGATAAATACTGATGAAGAGAAACAAGAGATGAAGTCATATACAATGTAGGCTGGATGGACATATCAGACTATTTGGTTGGTTTTAGGTTATTACACTCTGCTGGAAAAATGAACAATGTATTCTATCTATCAGCTGCACTTTCATGGTGTTACCAGATTGCTTCTTTGTTCCCCATTACATGTCAACTTATTCCAGACAGGATATGAAAACTATGCAGTCAAAAGTATCTTAGTATCAGCCAATAGCTCTATAGAATTATTTAGTAACCTGTCCTTCAAAAATGGACAAAACACAAAGTGTTTGTGGGGTGTGTGATCTTATATTACCCATTTTGCCTACCTATACACTTAAAAGGTAAAAACAAAGCCACAACATCAAAGTTATGTTGTTGTCTAAATAGCTAGGGGGTTCACCATTACACATTCATAAGTAAAATGATTGATGATGTCAGGAATAAATGACCCACAAATGTTAATGCTGCTGGCTAAAGGATATTTCAGTACATTGCAACAAGAAATGATTTAAAGACTGCAATGGTGTTCTGGTGGGGCAGGGGTTGCAATCACATCTTATGTCCTACAAATGCAAATCCAATATAAAGGAAGGAGGCTCTGTCATTATCTATCAAACTTTTAAATGTGGTCTTAACATTGGTCTCCTATGGCTTTCACAGAACACCCATCTCTGTAAGTATTCACCCTCACTCAAGTAAACACACTCTTGTATGCTGAAGATTCCTTTCAATCTTTTCCAGAGGAAAAATTAGAATAAAAAACAGTATACAATAGAAATAGAAGGCGCCATGGTAAAAAGGCAATTGCAAACTTGGATTAACTGCATCATGAGCTCTGTGGTCACCCTTTTCCCAGCCTCAGTGAGTTAGATTAGACTAACTGCTACTTTTTCTTAGTCGTTCTCTTCCCTATAGCCTGTCAGCGAACTAACCAGGGGAAACGTGTCAGCCATCTGACTGTCCTTATGTTCGCATGTGCAAAAGGTTAAGAGGAAGGAGCAAAGCTACCCCCTGTATGGGGTTGCCAATCCAGGCAGCTGGTAAACAGCATAGGCACACCTTTCACACCTTCTTCACTGGCTGGGCTTCTGTTGTTGGTCCTCTTCAGAGCCAGTGTTAACTGTTCCTAGAATAGGGTTTAGGTTAGTATATACACATGTCTTTCTTAAGATAGGCTTTTTGATAAAAATGTTTTCAATAATCTGTACTAGATAAAAACCAGATGTACTTACCTGAGCCACCTGTTGATTTTGTGTCTGGTTGTTGAGGAATGTTCGGGTGAGCTTGTTGGTGCTGCCTAAGACGTCAACAGAAAGAATCTCTTTCAGAATCCATGCATTCATTTTACGTTCACATAAAGGACGTGGACGCAATATCATGAGCTCTTCATTTAAAATATAAATGCAACAACAAAATGATGCCCCCCCACCCACCAAAATACCACCACAATCATTTTTATACGAACAGGTGTTGACATTGACATAACAGGTAGCTGTCATTTTCAAGAATACCTTTTAATTTGGACACATCTGCACTATAAAATTTAACATAATAAAAATACACATGCAGTGCTTATTGCAGGACTATTGAATTAGATTACTAACAGATGTTTATAACATTGTGAACACCTACTGGTTGATTAAACCTACCGATCAAAATAGGCTTGTCTCCTCCTTCGCAGTTCCTCGGCTGTGAGTGTGTCACTCTGGCCTTCTTTCTGCCCTCCTGCAGCAGTTCCTGCTACCTGGCTCCCTGATTTCACATTTCCCATTTCAGACTCTGAAGACTTGTTGCTCATCACTGCTCCTGTAATATTATAAAAAAAGACAAAGACCCAATTACTGACATGAACGTGGAACATAATGTGTGAAAATAAGACTGAGAACTAACTGCCTCGTTGATATTAACCCTGGGTTAGGCCTAATTATTACTGCAGAGCAGAAATAAATGTTTATGAAATAAACTCTTTTGTTCATTTCATTAATAAAGATAATATTTTAAAACCTTTGATAACTCATTCGTTACCTTGCATGCTGAGCTGTATGGCCCTGCGAAGATCAGCTTCTTCATCTTCCACATCTATGTCCTGTCTGCTAAGTGCCAGAGCTCTCTTCAGCTCTTCATCATCATCCACAACCTCATCCTCCACACCAAAGCCAATCTCGGTTTGGTTCAGAGCTGCTGACCTGCTGCTCATAGTACAAGGCTTAATCAGTTGCCATTAGTAAGTCAAAAGTGTATTGTAACATACTCTTTTTGAGTCATTTCTGGGCCCTACATACTGTACTGTCTGTAGTACCTATAGTACATACCCTGCACTTGTCTGGGCTTCATCCTCTCCAATAAGCCTTGGCCGCTGTTGCTGGTGTACTCTCATGATCCCAAGGATCTGCTCTGCTTCACACTCAGGGAGGTTTCCTCGGATCACAAATATGGAATAACCTGCACCAACACAACTTTTACAGTCTTTTCTACATTGCAATATCTAAACATACCACATGTGAATAAAAGTCAATTTTACAGTACCTTCTTGTTGTAACTGCGCAAGGAAAAGGGCTAGATAGGTATCTGATATCAACTCTGGTCCAGTCAATAGGGAATTCAGGTTAAACCACTGCAATGAAAACAAAATACTGTTTTTAGTAAATCAAGCTTTTGTTTTTGATGACAAGTGCCTCATACCTGTTGTCCAAGTTTGCGTATAGTAAACCAGTGCTCCTTGTAGTTGCAAATGAAGGCTTTCTCATTTCTAAAAAAACAAGAGCAGGGAAAGCTGTCACCATCAACTTGGAATGTGGCGTAGTTACGTGAATACAGATTAAGACATCAGACAATGAAGTCTTGACAAAGAAACTTTACATTGGATTAATCATCAGGCTCTGGTACTCCCTGCTGTTGAAGAGGATTAACTCCAAGCCCCACACTCTCAGAGCATTGCTAATTACCTAGAGGAATTAAACAGTAAAAGGAAATGATATTACTGACTTATAATGGTTATTAATCTGTTGTGACAATAAAAAGTGAATCTCTTAAACTCACTTGTATTGAAAAGAACCCGCTGTCGTCCATGTTCCCAGAAGGTTGCTGGAAACACATTCACAGAAAATACAGTTACATAGAACATACAGTTAGTTTGGTAATAGCATGTATAAATTGTCTGCTGCACCATCAGCTTCTACAGTATGTCTCCTCACCTGTAAGAAGGTCCTATACTCCTCACTGGCCATACCTCCCTCAGCCATCCTCATTCTCTCCTCTTCATCAAGCTGATGAGCAATGGAGGACAAATCTACAGGAGTGAAATACTCACCCTGCAGGAGGTTGTTGAGACAGTGCTGGGCGCAAAGAGAGCCCTCTTGCTACAAATAAAGGATTAGTTATTGTTAAGACACCGGCGCAAATGACACTTTTAACATGATAGTTCAATAAAATAATTGTTTTCTTAACAGCATAGCTAGTTTTATGTTGATGGAATTAGCTAATACTAAAATCTGTCCCCACGATAACGTTAACAGTCACACACAAGCAGGGCTACATACAGCTAGCTTACGTTAAACTACTCTTAATACTCCCGTTTAAGATCAGACTGGCTTAACATAGCTAATGTTAAACCAGTCTGTTAACTAACTTGATAAAAAAGCAAGCTTGCGGTTGTTATAAAGCTTCCTGCGTTGCTACTCCTAGTTGAAAAGAAACTTTTCATGCTGTCTGACTAGCAGGTGCAATTAGCATTTTAGCTGACTGAACAACAATACTGCCTCACACCACCACAAATCTCTTAACACCGGGCAGATAGCGCCGGTAAACAAATCGCCGCAAGATGGTCCGAGGTTTTCCAAATAAACACGACGAATTACTTGCAGTTTAATTTCATAAGTTAAACGTTTTAACTTACTTTCTCATGAAATATGGAATCCATATTCAGCTCTCTGTCAAACATTCAACTCTGACCTCTAGCCCCGCTGCATTCATCACCGGGGAAAGAAAGCCAAACCCGACCAGCGGCCTCTAGCGGCTGGGTTCCTCCTCCAACACCACCTACATTCAAATCTCCCCTGGCGTTTTTATACATTTAATACACGCGATATCATTGTAATCACTGGTTGTGCGGCATACACAGAGCAAAGTAAATACTATACAGAGAGACCATTACATTTTTCTTTGTACAACAACATTGAACTAATGAATACCATCCATGGACTCAAAACATACCCTCGTAACTGTCAAATCATGAATGCAGAACTTATAGGCTACCACCAGAGGGCGAGTCTAGCAGATTTTCTTGTTGACAAAATGCTTATTTTGACCAGAGGCATATAACTATTAAAAAGAAGGATTCATTTTTCAAATATGTGTCCTTTTTGGTTAATAGATCAGGGTATGTATGAGTGCTGAACTACATCTAAACACATCTGACTATTCTAATCGCGGTCTAATACAGTCGCAAAAGGTTTTCGATTACAAGGCTAAAAGTCTCCTAGTGACACTTCCTCCTTTACGGCAAATGGAATATGGCGGAGGGTGAGAAATCCTTAGACGGACTGGAGCTCAGCAAGGTATGATTCAAATAGCTAATATATCTGACAGTGGATACCGAGACTCGGGGACAAAGCATGGAAGTATAGTGTGTTAGTTCCTTTGCTTAATATAGTTAAATCGCGCAGTTAAAATGTATCTAGTAGTTACCAGGCTAGCATCCGTGGTTAGCTCTTTTGCTAGCTACGTAAATGGTTAAAATCTCTCTGCATAGCCTACAATAATTAATGCTCACCAACAGTGAATGTATCCGCAGTGTGCTAACCTCCATCCTGTTTTGGTGTTGGCATTTGACCAAAGCGCCTCAACATGAGTTTCTTGTTTATAAATTCTGTGCACCATTGTCCCGACTGTTGTCGGACTTCAAAACTCTGTAGCATTTTTGCAGTTATAAATTAAACCCTTGTCCAAGATGAGTGTGAAAGTGAAAGTGGCCTAAGTTCTTTAGATGTAAACAATTTGACACTTGGTTAAATTTACTTGATGGAGTACAACAGACACAACCCAGAAATGACTGAAATGTCTTTGTTGACTGTGTTCTGCCATATGCGGTTAATCTAATATATAGATTGTACCAATGCTAGTTATTCTTAAATTATATTTATCTGCACAAAAAATCTGTTTACATGGTGCCAGTAACGTCACATGAACTGAAGTAGCTTCAATAATTCAGCAAAAATCCGGAGGAAACAGTGACACATTTCTTGTTAATAGAAACCAATTGGTAGTTCTTAATTGTTCTTACTTAAGCTATTTCATATGGGAAGGCTCGTTATGGTGCCCATCTTTCCACTGAACAGTGAAAACTGTATGTATTGGTAGCATCACCAGTGAACTCAAAATATCATGCTTCTGTCTTCATCACAAAAGTTTACATCTTAATATTTAGTTTTTAATCAAAAGCCCTTAAACCAAGATTTTAAGTTTAAATTGATTTGTAAACATCATGCACTGCTAAAGGTAAATATGTATCCGCGCATCACTTTAAGAACGGTGACTTATACATGCAGTTACATGTCATTATGTAGTCCGATCTGAGCCATTGCAAAACAAATTATGCTCTTCTCCTTTGTCCTGCAGGAATGGCTGGAGGCTGCAGACAGCAGGGCGGAGCTGCTCCGCTACCTGAAGGAGCAGGTGCCGCAGATCTTCTGTCTGAAGAAGGAGTCCAGCCCACAGGAGGAAGAGGAGCTCATGCAGAGCCGACTTCTACACCCTTTGGAGTGTTTCCTGTTTGGAGAGGATCCCCAGGAGGGTCTGGAAAAGCTCAAGCAGGGCAGCACTTCCTCCCAGCTCTGTGGACGTGTCTTCAAAGAGGGAGAGACTGTCTACTCCTGCAGGTCTGAATAGACCCTCTGATCTTCTTTAACAATTAAGTTATAACAGCAATAATAATAATAGTAGTTATGATGAGTAAATAACATTTAGGCATGTAATGCCAGAATCAAAGTTATTTGCACATACTTGGTGGAATCTGGGGTTAGGGGATGAGTTGGATAGCCAGAGAGATTAAAGACAGGAATACATGTACATGGAAACAATTTGATATCACTGAGTACTTTTGGAACAAATAGTTTGTATTTCATAGGTTTTAATTCTGTTGTTATCTAATTACATGACAACCCTACAGTATTTAGGCTAAGTGTTAAAAATAAATAGTTAATGAGTAGACTCTCTCAGGTTTCGGAGTGGGGCTGTCCGTGTGTGCACCTGAAGGATGTGAAATACCGGATCACTCACATAGATATGTGCGGCATTTCATTCATCAGTTTTTGTTGCTGTTTTTTTGTGTTTTTTCCCAAAAAATGTTTGCATTTCATATAAACATGAGTTGTATTTAAGAAATTACTGGTTCATCCTGGCATTGGAGACATAAAAGTGCGGTGGTATATCCCAGGAGGTTGTCACTGTATATATGGTATATCAAAAAAAGGAATGCAGATAAAGGGTCTTGGTTTTATAAAAATGTGTGTGTCCATGCTACTTGCATGGACACACAGTAACAGTATTTTATTAAAATGAGCACATAGAGGCGTGCAGACAGAAAACTGGTACATTTAAGTGTCTGAAAGCTAATGACAGTGAATTAAAATAAACACAAAATACAACTAAAGATCTGTGCTCATCATGTTAACACTGGATGTTTACATTGAAGTAAAAAAAAGTTTGAATGCAAGAGAGGTTGTCATGCAGCTGTCTTCTTATTGCAGGGATTGTGCAATAGATCCCACTTGTGTCCTGTGTATGGACTGCTTCCAGGATAGTGTTCACAAAAGTCATCGCTACAAGGTTGGTGTCAATACAAGTATTAAAATTTTTAATGAAATCTAAACAAACATGTTTTATTTGAGTACATTAATCGGCTACAATCAACCAGTTCCCACTTGAAAATGGGAATAATAGAATGTCACTCATCATTGGTTTTCTGTTCTGTTCAGTATTTACATCACTGTATGGACCCACACAAACTAAAGCATCCTCACCTTGCCCTTGTCACTCTCTAGTCTCTGTGATTCACTCCTTTGCACTGTGTGCTATAATGTCAACTTGATTGGCCTCCTCGAGGTCCCTTTAAACTTTGGGAAAAAACACAACATATTTGTAGATACACTAAGATCTATGATTTGATTAATTTTAAACCATTATAGGACTGATATTTGGCCTTTAATGTTGAAACCCCTGTGTTTCATAATAATGCATTCCCACAGTTAAAGCAGTTGTGTATCCATTACTCACCCTCAGTGACTTACAGTATGTGCATTTTTCCCCCAGATGCACGCCTCATCAGGCGGGGGCTTCTGTGATTGTGGGGATGTAGAAGCCTGGAAGATTGGCCCCTGTTGCTCCAAACACGACTCAGGGGCAGCCACTGCCATGGCAACGGTGAGTTACATAATAGAGTGGAAAGAGGGACGTGGGAGGGGCGTTCTTGTCCCATTCTGTGTCAGTGAACCCCAGAATGCTTATTTTCCCTTCTTAGTCCTGGATGCCGCTCTCTTGGCTGTAGCTCTTGATCCGGAAATGAGAAAGAAAAGCACTTGATGACCTGCACCAACAGAAAATTTATAACTATGTTAAGAGATTGGGAGGATGATTGAGTGTGTGAAAGCTGGAGGAAAACAGTTGTTAGTGAGAGTGGTTGATGGCAGCCTTTCTACAATTGCTTAAATCCTGCTGAACTATGCAGAAACATTCAGTTTATGGCTTCTTCTCCAAACTGCTGCTGGGACACATTTTGATGATTGGTTGTTACTGTTCAGCAGTTGTTTGTCAGGCCTTTCTTTACTGATCACAGTGTTTGGGCTTTTCTCTGATAAGATCATGCAGGGCTTTGAGTAGACATACAGCCTGAAGGCTCTGTGCCAGTTTCCGTAAACAGCAGGTGCTTCTATTAACAGAGACATCACTGGTCCATGCCTGGGAGGCTGCTTTGTGTTTTTTAACACCAGATCTGAACCTGTGCTTAACAATAAGTGACACATCACAACCATGAAAGCATCTCCACACGTGGACTGAACAATTTGTTTAAATATTATTGAAATTGAAATATAACCAAGGACAATATCCAAAAGTTGTATTTTTGTCACAACATATCATAAATTAAGCATTGTGGTGTTACAAAGATCTCCTGGCCTACAAATCGTATTCTCCAGATGTAAGGGAACCTGCTTGTTTGGTAAAGACCCCAGCAAAAACCATCATTATTTTTATATTTTTTCCAGTGAAAATGATGTGCCAAAATTACAGTTCCCACTAAAATCTCAACTCATATTGCAATTTGATTTGTTTTGCACATCACTCAGCCCTAGACCAATTGTTGTATAGATTGTGGCAGATTCCAGGGCTGCTTGTTCTCACACAGTAGTGTGACGTAGACACTGGTGTAAATACACAAGACTCCTTGTATGTTTCGTTTGGTTTGTGTGTCAAATGTCAGCCATTTGTATGAAATACTTAGCTCCTATGTGAAATATTTGCTCTAAGGGAAGTTGATGTTAACTTTACCAGGGCAGCTGTCTACTAACTCCTATTAAGCAAAATATGTAGACCAGTTCCTTGTCATGTTCATCACTGCTGGTGACACAAGAAATAAGGACTTAGAAAAGGTTATTACAACAAACTTTGTTTGTTTTGTTTCTGTTTCTGAAATCAAAGACAGTGTCACGTGTTGGTGGTGAACTCAAAATTGTGGGACCCATGTGATTCTCTCATTTTGTGCAGGATGAGCACGGGTTGGAGCCTGAATTATATGAGCGCTCTGAGAAACTGTTCCGGTTACTGCTGCAATACGTCACAGATTTCTTGGTGTGGGAAGAAAACTTGGAGCTGTCAGCTGAACTCCAGCCTCGGTACGGCCTGTATGATCACATCATGCAAATACACAAATCCATATGCAAAGCACTCAACTTAACAGGGGATATCTCTATCCATGCAGGACTAAAGACAATGCATACTACTGTGTACTGTACAATGATGAGCACCACTCGTACGACCATGTGATCTACACCCTGCAGCGTTCTGTTAACTGTAATCTGGCTGAAGCACAGACACACACAGCACTTATTGACAAGGAGGTATTTTTCTGCTTTCATTTGCTCTTGCCCTTTCCTTTAAAAGACTGTCATGTCAAAACTAAGCTGATTTAAATCAGTTTCCATAATTGCACTCATCATATCCGTTGCATCTTATACCATTATGTAACTATTGTTGACTGTTGCACAGGGTCGGCGGGCAGTAAAGAGAGGAACCCTTCGTTCATGTCAGCAAGCAAAAGATCTCATCAGGGTAAACACCAGCCACTGACTCTACACCAGTTTAAACATCGATTTATAATGATGTTTGGTCTTGAACCTGAAATTACATTTTGTGTTCCAGTTGTGCATTTTTAAGTGTGCACTTTAACTCTCTTACTGCTGTGTTGCAGTCCAACTCAGAGCACATTTCCCTGCAGCCACTACGTGTGGAGATCCTTCATGCAGCAGTAATGGCTCATCAAATGTTTGCTCTGCGTCTCGGCTCCTGGTTCCAAAAGATCATCAGTTACTCAGGTGCTGCCGTCATTGTCACCGCACTTGCTCCACACAGATTTCACAGATTTATTTATTGATTGCGCACCCTTTACATTTTTCACACTTTTTTTTAGAAAATGTGTCTGCAACTTAGTTCTGACTTGTCCGTGCACAATTTCATGTTATCTGACTGTGTGTGTCTTGTGCAGTGGGCTTCAGGCAGGCATTCTGTCAGGTGGCACTAGAGACCGATGCAAACGGAGACCAGCCTTGCCTAATCAGCAGGCTCATGCTGCACGATGCCAGGATGTACAAAGGCAAGTAGATCTGAGCATGATTGTCATACAGAGTATGAGCTTAATCTCAACTCGATTCCATATGACACTAACGTGAAAATGTTTTTTTTATTTCCTCAAGGAGCTCGCAAGATAGTACATGAACTGATTTTCTGTAGCATGCTAATGGAGACCGAGTTCAAGAGGCTTTTTGCAATTGAGTTTACAAAGGTAAAAAGGAAATGTTTAACATTTATTTTGCAGTTCTTTCTCTTGCTTAAGTTAATACATGTCCCATTTTTGTCTTCTCAGCACTTTAAGCAGCTGCAAAAGGACTTCATAAATGATGACCATGAGAGGAGTATATCCATCACTGCTCTCTCTGTTCAGATATTCACTGTGCCCACATTGGTAAGTGTTGTTTGTTGTTAGGGTATCATTGTAGTTAGTATGCTATAGTGAGGTAAGTATTATATGTCTTTAATGTTTGTGCTTCTTTAAGAAGACCACATACATACTCATACATATCTGTGCCTTAACAGCCATGTCTGCCCTTACAATCCTGTTCCTCCACTAGGCCAGACAGCTGATCGAAGAGGTCAATGTCATTAAAGTGATAGTTGACACAGTCATGGAATTGCTGCGTGAACAACTGGATGGCAACAACCGCTTCTTCTTCCTTGGCTACAACTCAGACAAGTTCTCACGCATCCAGGTCATCTTCCACGACCTCAGGTCATTAAACAGGAAAAAATTTTAACAAAATCTCATTTCTTAACATTTTTGGCCTTTATGTAAGAAGTAAGTGATGTCTCTCGCAGGTATATTCTGATCAGTAAACCCTCAATATGGACTGATGAGCTGCGGACAGAGTTCATGGAGGGGTTCAAAGTCTTTCTTGGGTTTCTCAAATGCATGCAGGTAATAATTATCTCAACCCTGATTCATTCTTTGATAGTGAGTAATAACAGGACTATTATGTCAGGTAACTGTAATTTCTTTCACTTTCTTTATCAGGGTATGGAGGAGGTGATTCGCCAGTCTGGTCAACACATTGCGGTAGAGCCGGAATGGGAAGCCGGCTTTTCTCTTCAGATCCAACTCCGCCACATTCTTGCAATGTTTCAGGACTGGTGTTCCTCTGATGTGAGTTGTCATAAAATTTATCCATCAAACAATAGAGTTATCCCACCAATAGAGGGAGCATAACTGTAAAAGCCCCTCACTGAGAGAAGTGAATAGTGGTGGTCAGTTTATTGTATGTTTGCCTCCTCAGGACGAAATCTTGCTGTTTGCATTTAAAGAATGCCACAAAGTCCTGATGCAGTGCAATAACCAGCCCTTTCACAAGAAGGCCACTGATTACTACATGTGCAAGCACATACTTAATGTTCGTCCATACAGAGTGTCTCAGGAGCCTGTCAGCATACATCTGCCCATCTCCAGGCTACTTGCTGGTAGGATAACTAAGTTTTGAGACTATCTGTGATTTACTGGTACTATTTCTGTCAGCTGTGAACTTACTACTCTGTACATTGTGACCCCCAGGCCTGTATGTACTTCTGTGCAGAACAGGGGCAATTGAACGTCTGGAGGATCCTGTAAGTGACATGAAATAAATAGCAACTTTGATTTAATTGTTTAATAAGCTACTGGCGTTATTGAGTCAGCAAGCAAATATACATATACATTATACAAGGTCTTAACCTCCACTGTTGTTTTTCTAGAGTTTCAATTTCTTTGTGTCTGTTGCAGGAAAGCTATGACTACACCCAGTTGGCCGAGCATCCTCTGCGCTGTGTGGTGCTGGCTGCACAGGTCTCAGCTGAAATGTGGCGGCGAAACGGGCTCTCTCTGGTCAGCCAGGTATACTGCATCCGTTAGATGCTCAAGGCAATGTTTTCATTCTCTATGCTCGCTGTTATTATTTCTTCAGTTAATAAATGACAAGTAAATTAATTGTTGTTCCCCATGACCAGGTCTACTACTATCAGGATGTAAAATGCAGGGACGAGATGTACGATAAGGACGTTCTCATGCTACAGGTTGGTGACATACAGAGAATGTTTCTCATGCTCTCTCACCCTTTACCTTTTTATATATATACACAATATGGTGACAAATGACCCTCCCCACAAATTGTTTACAGATAGCTGCTTCCAAAATGGACCCAAACCATTTCCTCATATTGATCTTGTTGAGATTTGAGCTCTTAGATTATTTTAACGGGAGCTGTTCAAGCAAAGACCAGGTAAGCAACTCATCCGTGATCTTTTAGAATTTCAGAAAAAAAGCTCCATTTATTGACGAGGTGCGACTCAATTTGCAGGATGAACTGACTCAGTGGAATCGTCTGACAGAAGAGATGCTGTTTCTGATTATCGTCATCGTTGGTACAGTGTTACATTCTACAAATCAAACTTGGGAAGTTAGTTGGTTGCGTGTGAACCATACTTTAGTGTCTGACCAGTGTTGTGTTTGCAGGTGAGCGCTATGTACCCGGCGTCAGTCAGGTGACCAAAGAGGACGTGACAATGCGGGAGGTTATCCACCTGCTGTGCATTGAGCCCATGGCTCATAGTAGCCTGATCAAGGGTCTGCCGGAGAATGTAAGCTTCTTAGACGTCTAAATTATAGAGTTCATTTGTTGGTTTTATGAGAGAACAATCGTTTTAATGTTTTCTTTGTAGGAGAGCCATGAAACAGGCCTGGAGACTGTAATTGCCAAAGTTGCCACCTTCAGGTATGTAAGGACTGTGAAAGAGCTTATGAGTTTTATCTTAGTCGTTTCGGAGTAGATTTTATTAATTTATTTATTATTAATGTCTATTCTGCTTCTGTTTTTAGAAAACCAGGAGTTTCAGGACATGGGTTGTATGAAGTGAAAAAAGAGTGTCTGGCAGAATTTAACCCTTTCTTTTACCATTATTCAAGATCTCAGCACAGCAAGGTAATGCAATGTCTCAACAACAGTTTTACATTAAATGGACACCTCTATCAAATATTCATTATTTATTTCTCATCTTTTACTTGCTGTAGGCTGAAGAGTCTCAGAAAAAGAGGAGGACTCAGGAGAGCAATGATAAAGGTGACTGATGTTTTTGCTCATTACAGGCCTCGATACAGCTCCAACATGTGGTCTTCTCTGCTCCAGTTGCTAATGAAAGTAATGAGCATTGCCTCTGTTTGTGTTTGTCTTTAGCTCTGCCTCCTCCGGTGCCCCCAGCCTTCTGCCCAGCTTTCTCCAATATAGTGCGTGTGCTCTGCTGTGACATTATTGTCCACATCCTGAGACGAGTCCTGGAGAGAGCTGCAGAGGACCGGGCAACTCAATGGACAGAAGCCATGATCCAGAGGGTAACAAATTATATATATTTTTTTCATTTTCAGTCTACCTTGACTTTGAGTGATTACCAAACTACGTGCAGTGACTAAATGTATGCATTTACCATACAGGCCCTGCACTTGATAGGTCAGGCATTGCTTGAAGAGAAAACACAGCTTGAAGATAGAACTGTGGAGGAAGTGACCTTTGATTTCAGCCTTAAGGCCCGCAGTGAGTGAAAACCAGTTGTTTTCTGTCATGTTTTCATCATAGTTCTGAAGGCAGTAAACGTGTTTGAGTTTGTGAATTTTCTGACATAAATGTCTGCTCTTCCAGAAATCGGTTCTGAACACAGCAAGTCACTGTTCATCTTGTTGTCCAAGATTAAGACTGTTCCTTCCCTTGAAGCTCAAAAAGACATGATCAAATGGGTTCTGCAGGTAGACTATTCAATTAGCCAATTTTCATTCAGTATTATTATCATTTACATCACAACCATTTATATTATTTTAGTAGACTGGTGCATTTATTTTCCAGTTACCTTCACCATTTTATATTAATGTTAATTAATTAATGTTTCTGCTAGATGTTTGAGATTGTCAAGTGCCTTAGAGAGAAGTCCAGTCCAACAGCCTCTGTGAGCATGGAGACAACCAAGCCTGAAGAGGTAAAAGAACATCCATCCATCGTCAACCGCTAATCTTGCGTACAGGGTCGCAGGGCGTAAAAGATTGATTAATAATTTTTAAATTTTGAATTTACCAATAGAAGTGACATGACTTTATTCCTCTCCTATTTTTGGTGAGTTCTGAGGTAGGTTCTATAATGGACTGCCTTTTACAATAAGGGTCCGGGGCAGTGTTACCTTGAAGATTTGGCAGTTGGATGAGTGGAGATTAACTAACAGATTAAAGAGAACTTCATTGTTATTGTCTCCAACAATAAAGTGTTTGTGTTTCACGGGTGGAGTCATCAAGAAATGTAGAGATAAAATTAGCCCAAAATACACAAATGTACAATTATCCAAACTAAAAGGCACTTTGTTGATGAGCTCAGAGATGTTTTGTACTTACATGACACAACCTCCCTAGGTCACAGTATCTCACTGACTCACCAATCATTTGGTTTCCCAACAGGATCTGAGTTCAAAGGGCCAAACACAGTCTAGTTGTCATTCAGGCCCTCTTCTGAAAATATAAGAAGTAGAATAGATTTATTAGAAAAGTTTTGTTATTATTCCAGAGCGCTCAGGACAAAGAGAAAGCAGAGCGCAAAAGGAAGGCAGAGGCAGCCAAACTCCACCGGCAGAAGATTATGGCCCAGATGTCAGCAATGCAGAAAAACTTCATTGAATCAAACAAGATGCTGTATGACAACATGCCAGAGAGCGGGACACAGGGAGAGCCTGTTACAACTACAGATAGGTAAGGAGGACTATTTATAAACAAAAAGCAAAACATTGCTGTGTTTAGCTGGCTTGAGATCAAGACTGTAACTAGGGATGTCCTGATCAGGTTTTTTTTTGCCCTCGAGTCTGAGTCCGAGTCATTTCATTTTGAGTATCTACTGATACAGAGTCCCGATCCGATCCATCTATAATACTTAAAAAAAGAATAAAGAAGAGCAAAAAAACAGATCCAGGATGTTCCTTATTTTTTATTTGATTCACCTTATTTTAATATTCAACAACTCTGTTAAACAGAGCACTTCTGTGAGGTAGCTTGAACAATCAAGTAATAAATAGCAAATTCTTCACTTTTGGACTTTAGTGCATCAGTAAATAAATAAAGAAGTCTAAGATAAAAACAAATAGCACTTCAACTTAAAATACCCGGCAGGCATGTAAACAAATAAAAAAATAAAAGTGCCACAGTGTTTGCAAAGCACATCTCTCTCTCTCTCTCTCTCTCTCTCTCTCTCTCTCTC
>JAPMOB010210484.1:0-38478 GCA_029875015.1 Lepomis gibbosus | reverse complement strand
ATCCATTATCAGTAACGTTAGCCAAACAAACTGTAAACTTAGGGCGCTCACATGACGTTAAGCATTTTCTGGCGCATAATCACGTTTGAAAACCTAAAACCCCGTTTCTCCCAGTTTACACGATGGCAACACATAACCGGCGTTTTCAGAAATCTACACTTTGCCCGGAGTTTTTAGAAATAATCGTTTTCTGTGATAAAAACGGCGTTTTCGTGTAAATGAGAGGGCAAAACGCAGAGAAATATCTGCGTTTTCCCATTGTGTAAACGGGGCCTTAGTGAGTTACCAGAGGCCCCAGGTAGTGAGGAGGCCACAACCAACCAGCCTGTGACCAACAGCAGCAGATCAGTGTTGTTTGTCTTTCCCATACACAGGGAACAGAAGTTGAGCGCATCCAACCACAAATTACCTGATTTTATTCATTTTATTGAATTGACCTTGAGCCTCCACCCATTGAACCGACTTCTAGCTTTCTTAGCTCCGGGCTTGCTTTTAACCTTTTGTCTTTTTTATTAAATGTGTAAATAAAATTGGAGGTTATGTTTTGCACAGCTTGTTGCCACTTACTTTCACCACTGGTTGGTCAATTCTGAGCTAAAGAGGGGTGTTACACAGTGATTATTTTGAATCATTATCAGAAAGTATGTTTTTGAGTTTGTAAGCAGGAGCTGGAGAGGCGGAAAATAATTCTTTCAGTGTCTTCTTTAGTGCGTGCTACAAATGAGCAGAGCCACTGTTACTGCATCATTTAACATGCCCAGGATCAGACAGCTAAAGTCAGCAGTGTCATCATCACTGGGGAAAAGGGTATTGCATAAGATCTAAACTGGAGTAATCTGTACTTAACGCCTCAGGGGTCAAATGCACACCATCAAATGACACAACACTCAAGGCTTCAGCGAAAGCTTGTACTCAGTTTAGATCATCGGAGTTTAGTTTCCAGATTTAAGATGTTTTTTTTACCTTATAACTGGAGCGTTATTTGCCTCAATATACTGTGGCAAACATTTATAACAAAAACTTAAATACAATTCAACCAAACTAAGCTAAAAATAAAAACTTTTTATTCAAATTTTTTTATTAATGTAAACACTAGCATGTAATTAACCAAATATTAGAAAGAAAGGCAAGAACAAATGGAGGGTGGAGAAGTCCACAGATATCTGAGAACAAACACATAAGGCACATTACTCCCCTGTTCACCAAACCTGAAAAGATGCAGTAATGATGTCCAATATAAAAAAGACCACTGTGGAACCAACAACACTTGGGTGAAGTCCCAAAAGACATACCTGTATCAAACATATCAGAATGTGAATCACCAAGGAGTAAATACAGTATTGCACTTAAAACGTTTCCTCAGATTTCCAGGTGAAACGGGACACCTTGCACAATATTTTGGGAAACTCGATAAAGCTGGACGAAGGTCTGTAAATGAATGAAATATGAATTCTCAACTTTTGTGCGTATTCTTCGGATAAAGATGGCATAAAAAATTAACAAAAGTGCGATAGTGTGTTCCACTTTTTGGATTGGTACAATAAGGTGCCTTTTGGTCCAATATTAGAAGAACATTTGATAAATTTCTTGTGCATTAATAACAGGGCCCATACTTAAAATGACTGATATAAGAACACTGACATTTCTAATAAAATCTAAATGAACCTCTCCAAGTGTTTTTGGTTTTCAAATTCTTAATATTCCCCTCTTGATTAAATTCAGTTGTCCCAAACTGGGTCCTAAGACTGACTTAAATCTGTGGGTGCACCCTAAACGCAGGTTGGACAAACACCATACAGCTGGAAACATTGTAGAAGTCTTATTTACCAATATCAGCTCTGTGAATACTGCAGGATTTCGTAAGAAGTTTTTCGCAACGGCTCAACAGTTTAGCTAAAGTCCTGCAATCACTTGTAAAAAAAACTTCCACAATGACTCCATCTGCAGCAGTGTGAGTCCAGACTTTGGAGACCTACAGGTAAACAAGTGCTTAACATGACAGTTTGAAAAAAAAAAGCTGCACAACCTCTTACACTGGAACACACAGTCATAGATTACTCTGCTGCCTATTTTTGAATACCCAAGCCAGACCGCATGTACTCATACACCACATAGCTGATGCTGACGGCCGGTATGACCTTCATAAAATTAGGCAGGATGCCACGGTAAAGTCCAAAGAGACCTTCCTTTTCCACAATCTTCTTCACCATGTGGGTCATGGGCAGCTGCTCTGAGCCCTCTATAGAAGCTGAAAAAAGAAAGAAAGAAAAACATTTGAGAAACCACTGGATTCTGCACAGTTTCTCTATATAAATATATAAACGAGCATTTGGTTTAAACCTGCAATAACTGATTTTCTATGGGCACTTTGGGGCAGCAGAAACAAGCTATAAACACAACATTGACATATTATCAACGAATAAAGTTGATATGAGGAACTTGTTACGTAACAGTTGGCTTCGCACATTTTACTAGATATGAAGCAACATTAGCAATTACTTGGAGTCATGTACTTGGCCACCTAATGTATGCAAGTCCAATATTAACTCTCCTTCTAGCCCTGTTGTTAGTCTCCACACTCTAAACAATAATATGAAAATGGTAAGAGTGAACCAAAACAGTAAAGAGGCAGGCCAGAAAGTCATAACAGTGAGCTGAAAGACGCAATAAAGCTCAGTAGAGCTTAAGGCATCTATGGAGTTAGGCAGGTAATAATTGTCTTTCACCTAGAAGTAGTCATGTGATCCTGTATCAATATAGAAATCTTTTTTATAGCAGCTTAATTGTAGCTGCCTTAATGTAATCTTTAGCTAGAGTATGCTTATTTCTCTACCAGTAACAACATTTACTGATCAATTGATTCACTTCTTTCTACAATTGTTTTAAATTTGAAGAAAACCATTTACCAACTGTGAAAGCTTTAGAGAGTACTTCCCACACTTAAGTCCCTCTGGATAATATCCTTTAGGCACTGGGAAAATGACGGTCTTAACGGTCCTAAATTAAAAGTTGACAGAATTATGAATGAGGTTTGGTTCTCTGTACCTTGTGCCTGCATCCTGGTGCGGATCAGAGCCAGGGGGTAGCTGGCCAGCTGGCCACACGTGCTGGACATGGTACCACAGCCAAGTAGCACCAGAACACCGGGGTTGGCTGTGTCTTTGGCATAGTGGGACAACCAGAGGTTCTTCAAGCTCTGGTGAGGATAAGGAAGTGTTTTTGAAAGAAGTATTAGTCATATTTCACAAAATCCATATGTGACATCTATTTATACATATGAAGTGGACACCCTCCACTGTTTCTAATGACCGATGATGTTGCATATGGAAGTTGAGCTTTGTATTTCCACATGAGAATGATTAATCAACACGCACCTCGTACACGGCCAGATCTATGCCAGCGTAGGGGATGATGCCCAGAATATTGGGAATGTAGCCCTTGTAAAATGCCTTCACTCCCTCCTTCTTCAGGATTTTCTTGGCACAGTCAAACATTCCTGAGTACTGTCCGGTCTTCCTCAGGGTCAGACGGGTTTTCATCACCTGTAGGAACACAGATTATCAGTGAGGCTGTTTACTAGGCAGCGCTTTGACTGACACTTTTTGTAGCAGCCAGCAGCTGAAGCTAAACAATAAAGAGGTAGCCTTTAGTCTGACTGAGGATTAATTGATTTTTTAAATGAAATGATTTTTGTCTTTATTCCACTTTGTCACTATCCTTATTAAAAGACCAGTGTGCTGGATTTAGCAGGCCCTATTGGCAGAATATGGCAGAAATGTTGTAAGTGTATAATCACATAAAAATAAGAATTGTTGTGTTTCCGTTACTTTATATCTACACAAAGCGAATCCTCTTCTATAGAAGATGCTTCTACAGTGGCCCAGAATGGACAAACCAAACACTGGCTCTAGAGAGGGCCTTTTGCATCTGGTTTTTCACGCCCACAGTAGGTTCTCCTACATGCTTGGAAGGAAAAGGTGAAGCGAGGGGTATTCAGCTGGTTGCAATCTGCAGCCTCACCGCTAGATGAAACTAAATCCTACACAATGACTGAATGTCCACCTTTGAATAAAATTCTTTCCCAAACATTAATTCATGATGCTAAGGATTGACTAGCTTAATCAGTTCAAAACATAAAAGTAAACTTCCCAGCAGCATAATCCACCTCGCTGTACATATGCTCAGTATTCCAAACAGTCATGAGTATTGAAACGCAAGCAGTGCATTTAGGCACACAGTGTTGAAATACAGAGTATACAGAGTGACGAGGATTAGGTTGCAGTCATGGTTGGATGATGTTTTTTATAGTTTTTATGAAGCAATCTTCCTTCTTAAAGGATATTATGACAAAGGGTTTCCCACGTTTGCTGGGCAAAGGTCACAGCGTGTGACTCTCCAAAGCAATAAGTCAAACTCTGTCTCTCCTCTCCGTCTGGTTGCTTGACTAGACTGACGCAGCTGCCTTCATCAGGCTGTAATCTGTAGTCTATCTCCTAGTTAACCTAAGGTCAAGATCAGCTTTAATTTGTTGTATACATTGTAGCTTGGTAGTTTCTAACTATATATTTTAACGGATATTAGTCATCAGATGTCTGGGTTTTGAGTTATCAGAGCAAATGTTAGCAGCAAGCTTGGCTCGCTGCCCCTCTGGGAAGTCCTGTGTCTGGCAAACAGCATCGGAGAAACACTTATTTTTAATGTGAAACTGTTGATTCAGTGTTTGTACCGGTTTTTATCACCGGGTCTGGTTGTTTTGAAGAGGAGGAGACTTCTGTGTCTCCTGCAGGAACCTCCTGAACACTTAAGTAATCCAGGGGAAGCTGACTGCAATGAAGGCCATGGTGGTGAAGGCAACCACTCCCATGATCCCACGCTACTTCACAACGTAATGAAACTACATCTTTTGTTACACTTTGTTACTTTGATGTTAGAGACACCCAGCAGCAGAGAATTATATACTGTGTGTTTAAGTTTCCATCCTCAGCGTATACGCATATGTAAGATAATTGTTCATGTTAATGCATGGTATCGCTTAATCTTAACAATCAAGGACAGAAATCTACTTTACCTTTAGTAAAGTCTTTCACATCTTTTTACTTTGCTCTTTATTTTCAGGTTAGGCTGAAATGGGCCAGATCTGGACTTTTTTAGGATGAAAATTGTGTTTAGAGGACAATTAATGTAGACCTAACAACAGAGATAGCCATCATCATCAAATGTACATGAACACATTTTCTCTAACCTGATGCCTTAATACTCAGATATGAAACATGAACACAGATACACCTGTAAATGTCTCCACCTCTGCTCACCTCCATGGGGTAGATGGCAGTTTGTGCTGTGGCTCCAGCCAGCGATCCAGCCATGAACCTCTCGTGGGTCTTGACCTTCCCTGGTTCACTGGACAGCAGTGTCTTATACTAATGAAACACAGTGACAAATGAGCAGAGCATGAAGACTATTAAGAATCATTTAACAGTGACAAAAAGACTGTATCTTTGATGTTAAAAAGTTGATACGGTGCATTAATGTTTCTTGCACAAAACCTGAGTTGATCTGTGGTTGGTTTAAAGGAGGTGAAATGGATTTACCTTCTCATAGGCCATAAATTTAATGGCAGTCTCAGGTGCAATCTTCAGTACGTTGATACCGTTTCCTCTCCACAGAGACATCAAGCCTCCTTCTTTTAACATTTGCTTAAAACCACCAACCAGGCTGATTTTGTTTGTCTTTGAGGAATGCACCTGTAAATAAAAAAAATTGTAAGCCATTAGTTCAAACAGTCAATATATTTATGTAGTAGTAAAGGCAGCATGTAAAAAAAACAAAAATACAATTAAGAACAGGTTAACCACTTACATGAGGAAATTCTACTCACTTCTGCCACATTATCTACTGGAACAGTTAGTACATATTCTGTTGTACTTCTGTAGTATGTAAGAATTATGATATGTGGGATTATAATATTTTGATATCACACTCTACAGTACATTTCTATACATATACTAACACTTCGCAGTGAATACTCTGCACTGTACTTTCATGTTTTTGTTTGGTCTGAAAGTTATATCTCCCCTTAAAAGTAATATTATTCAAAATTGTATTCAAGAACAACATCGGACAGCAGGGCTATGACAGAAAACCAATAAAAATGTACATGTTTTAACACACCTGCATGAACACCTTCATCCTGTCCAATGGGGCGGTTCCTGTACGGGACACAGCACCTGCCATGGCCCCCGCTGACAGCTGCTTCCACCAAATACCAGTCGTCTTCTCCTCCTCTGTGAACTCATCTGGGATGGCAAGGCTGTCACCAATGTCCAGCACCTACACACAACAAAGTGATTAAGGACATATTTTAACTACAATGTGAACTGTCTAAACATCAACAAGGAGCTAAAACAAAGTCATATAGTTCTTCAATTTAAGACCCTCTGGACTCTCAGACATATGTATGCCTACTCATAGCTAAAACATGTTCCATAAGGGCTGCCAAAATACATTTGTGTGAATTTCAACTTCCATTAGAGTTCAAAACCTTTAAGGCCCTCATCTAGATAGATGTTTCCCACCACCAGCAGAAGATAGGAACACATCATCAGTTGTGTACCTTATGAAGTGAGAGCTTTTGAAATGTAATGTCAAACCTATGGAAATCTGCTTTTGAGATTCCTGTTAAGTGAATCTTAAACACACAGCATCAAAACCAAACCTGATTCGCAGCCTCACCCTGAGCCTAATGCCTTGCAGGACCGGACAAACGCCATGTCCTTATCCAAAATCTTACATAACTACAGCTCCATGCTGTGAGATCAATTACTTAATTGCACGCCACTTTCTAAAACCGTTTCAGTGACATAAAGTCAGGAATGAAGTTTTGTGTCACGTGCAACAGCCTGCAACTGCAACAATTAAATATGAAAATAAGAATAAAAACAACGTGGACAAATGATCATGTCATCTGAAAACCTGTGCTGACCGATATTAGTGATTAATTTACAGTAACATATAGTCTTGTCCAGAGACTACTGCTACTTCAGTCTTTTCTCCCAGTTCAAATATTAAGTAACACCATACAGTAAAGTTGAATTCAAAGCAACTGTTCCACACCCTCAAAATCTGAGTAAATGAACATCTTTCTCCCAAAGTCTTACCTACAACTAAATTTTCTAAGCTGTTGTACTGGATTGCATCAGAACTGCTCAGGTGTTGCTGTTGTTGTTTCCACAGCCAAAACTATAAATAATATAAAATGCTGCAAAGCTGTCTGTGCATTGTAACTAACCCAATATGTCAATCTTTGAGGACAATATTGATTTAAACATAGAAGAGTTTTAAAATCCAATACAATAAATAAGCCAATATTAATTTTATACATAAACATCCAGTTTTGATAGGAACCCTCAAATTTGGTAAATATTGAATTGTGACCAAGACATGTACAGAGTGGGGCATTTTACAGTCGAAAAACAAACGTGTAAGCACTCTCTAGCATAGTAAGTAAGTATGTCATGGCAACACTGTTTGTAAATTACTGTAAACATATCTTTGGCTTTTCTGTTCTTTATGGGTCGACATACTGTACATGGGGATATCATAATTCAGTATTTGTATTAAGCTTAAACTGGCTGACAATTTGGGCTATGCTGATGTGTCGATCAGGTTCTACTATGAAGACACTCCAAGTTTTAATCCATGACCAGGTGACAACCTGGACTGAGATGCTAAATACACTAACCTACCATGTCCACCTCCACCTCATAGATTACTCCGTCATCTTCAAAGTCGATGAAAAACCAGTTTTGCTGCTGTTGCTGCTGCTGCTGCTGAGGCTGCAGCAGAGCCATGGCCATCTCAAACCTTTGTTAAAGCTGCTGATCCAGTACAGTAGAGTCCAAGTGCTGTGCAAGCTCCCTCCTAAACTCTAATTCTCAGGCTGATAAGGATCATTTACATGTTTCTAATCCAGCCTGAGGGAAGAAACTCTGAATCCCGAATGGCCAGTAACCATCACCGTGAATAGAGGAGATAGTGGGAAGCTCCCACTGCCTTAGATGTTACCACCGAGCTACATCCCTCGCTCCTCTCCTGTCCTGCTCTAGACTTACATCCTCTCTCAGCAACCTGTTCCAATCCCACTGATGAGCTAATCCTCCTATAGGTTAGACTGAAATTAGCTTATCTCTGCCTCAGTTTAGCAGCAACAGGTTAATTTAAACTCTGAGGTTGTGCCATTGAAAGGAAGGCAGCAAACATCAGAGATTAGCCAGTGACTGGCTGGCTGTGTCTGTGACACGCAACCCTACTACAAGTGGCAGTACATGTCTATACAGCAACACATTTTTATTTAAAACATTGGGATTTAATTATGATTTCTTTTAGTTTTAGTTTGCAATTGTGTTTGACATTAAAGTTTTAACAATTAAGAGTAGACCGGACCAGACGGCTCTGACTTGCTGTGATAAATAGGCTTATTGTTTTCTTAACACTTCTAAACAACCTCTTTTTCCAAGAAAAGGCCATCAAGTTACAAACTCTTCATAGCCTTTTCGACTCGCTCTTTCTCCACCTGTCTCCTTCCTTCTCTCACCTCTTCTCTGGAAATGAATGAGTCTAATCTGTTGACGTGGAGGTAAAGATCTGCTGCCAAAGTCCAAATCCAGTGTTAGCGGTCACAACTTTCCCCTGCAGGGTAATGGCTTCTTAAAGTGAGGTGTCGGACAGTGAAAGGACGGTGAAGGCACAGGTTGGATAGTTAACATTTTGCCTTCATGTCTCTTCAATCTGAAATAAAATTAAATTTCAAACTAATGATTTATTTGTTTATGTGAGAGCGTCCTTCACTCGGTCAGACTGGCCTTGCAAAATGGCTTGGCATGAGCAGATTTTGGATGTGATGGTGTATGCTGTACAACATGACCCTGTCTGGTGCACAGGAAACAAATACCTATTCACCAGTACCACCCACTCATGGTTACCTCATCAAACTAAAAGAGATGTTACCAACAAGTTAAAAATAAAAGCTTGGTCCACACCTTGATAACAGTTCTTTACACTAACATCATAACCCAAACCGAGGTGAACCGTGATTTCTGTGGGCTCCTTCTTTGGTTGTAACGTTGGTTGGCAGTAGTTTTAGAGTGAATATTGTTGCTCTCCTCCTCACCCTGGACTTACCACCCGGAGGAACGTAACAGTATCACTATGTTAATCTTTAGGGTCTCTGTTCTGTCTCTCACACACACCACACAGACACACACAGTATAGTTACCGAGTCATGCTTCCAATAGCGGATAATCTCCTGCAGGTTGGTGGCTGGGTTAAACATGAAATGCTTCCTCCATTCATTCCAGTCCACAGTCATGGTCCCGTCCACATCGATACTGTACAACAAGGATAGACAGAGAATAATGACTTTAAAAAAATTGTATGTAGTTTTTATTTAAAATCTGAACCGAAGGACAAATAAAAATTGAAAATAAAATTACTGATTGCTGAAGATTAGCATTAAATTGTATTTTAGTGTTTAACAAAGACAACAGGAAACATCTATACAAGCACAAAAGTAAACACTGCCAGCTAGGATTAGATAAAAAATCTTAGTTAATCAGTAACAGGAATTATGTTTTACCATCCTATATGTAGTATTTTTGTCTTTCTTTTTAAATATGTTTGGCCCTTTTCTTTTTTCTATTAGATTAGATAGATTTGTAGAAGAGAGCTGGCAGGAACTGAGGGGAGAGAGAGACACATAAAACAAAGGCCTTTACCTGGACGCAAACCCGGGGTTTTGTGATCACATGGTCAGAGCCTTAGAGCCCAGCGACATAAAACCAGAAGTTTAACCAACAACCGTAAATCTTTAACTGGTGATACTGTAATTGGAGCCCGACCGATATGGGACTTAAGTCAGATACCGATTTAGATATTTGAGATTTTTAAAATCCAATAGTCGATCTTGTTTTCCCCCCTTATTTTAAGAAACGCATGACATAAACAAAGATTATCCCTAAAATGTTGTTATGTTTAGATCTCACCAACATACCCTGACATAATGCAGTATAAAAAGAAACTTTTTTATTGTTATAAATAGTACTTTGAACAAAAGTACAACAAAATATATAAAGGTTTTGATGAATAAGAGGCAAATAAAACTACAGTTTGTTATAAATTATGGAGTACAACTAAAAACATTAAATAGTGAAACAAGAAATTCCCCGAGCACAGCAAAAACAATCAGGTGCTGGTAGATAGCAGAATAAGTCTATGAAAAATCAAAAAACGAACTACCGCACACTGATCTGAACCTAAAAAAGTGTGCAGTAGTTTGTTTTTTGAATTTTCATTAAAGTAATAAAAATCAACCATATACTACTACTGCTATTCTGCTAGGAATAATACCATATATGATATCTTCTAATGTCATTGCTATGATAATAATGATAAGCAGGGCTCTCCTACATGGGCAAATCATGTATATTTTTTGTCCTGCAATAGTTATTAGGCCTACCTTAAATATAATCTGCCACATTTTCTAACGTTATGTATGATACACGGTGAAAACGCTGCTATTTAATTAATCGAATACTTCGTGACTGTCTACAAGGAGGACCTGCAACTTTTTGATTTCACACTCAAGTAACATTAGAGAACTTTGTTAGGCAGGAAGCCGTGTTGGATACTTGTACAGCTCACATTTATTCACAAGTCCGCTCTGGTTTAATCATTTCGGACATGCCGGCTGTAACTAGAGACAAGCGGCTCGCAGATATATTTAGAATACATCAAACACTATAATTTAATCGCTCATTAACGTTAGCACTCCTCCGCAGATATACACGGCATTGGCTTTGCGGCTAATTTAGCAACAGGCTGCGTTAGCTGCTGTACGTGATATTTAGAAGTAATGAACTACAGAGAAATGAGAGGATCGGTTCACTAGAGTGCAGCACTGCTTCAGAATAAATCTACAATCATGTCTGTAACGTACCAGCCCCACTCACCTAATCCTGCTGTGACCTGGGAAAGTGCAGTGAAAAACGTGAGGGTTAGCCAGTCTGGTATGCATGTTTTCAGGAGAGGAGAAGTGATAAGGGCTGTTTTATTATTAATTAAGACATGTAACTGATGTGAAAAATTAACAACTCACACAGTGAGCGCTACAAGGAGGTGGGAGCTACTATGTAATATCCTCTATCAAATAATGCTCCCATTACATTATCATTTTATATTGCACCACTACTCACTCCATGTGTACTGTTAGGAGATGAGGAGAATGTTAAAATACTAATATGCCATTTTTGTTTAAGATATCAAGGTTAGCTATTCTGATAGACTAGTAATGATTTTATTTTCATCTTACTGACTATCAGCTACTGTCTCGGCGGCATGCTCAACTGCTTTGGGCATTGAAACAGACCACGCTAGTGGGTCATACGCATGCGCAGAATCGACAGAACACGACACCTGTACAAAGCTGATGTTTTGTTCTGTGGTGCTGCAGTGTTGTTAAGAGAGGAGCTGCAGTGCGCCCTCTGGTGGGCGAACTACACAAAACTCATGACATGAGAGAAGGATCCAACTCTCTGTTTCCGATGCAGACATATCTGCAAGTAGCTTATATCGGCAAAACGATAAATTCGTCGAGGCTCTAACTGTAGATAATCGAGACAAACACTAGTATTTAAAATATCAGGTACTAGTTTAAATATTTTTAAAATAATAAGCATTGCATTTGTCAAGATAAAAGAGACAATTTATCCTGTAAACTTTATGTCATATCATCAACCGCCCAAAGAAAATGGACTACTGGATTAAGAACAATGCTAATACTCTTTTCCAAATCCCACTCACTTTTTAGACCATAGAGTTCCTTTTTACTTCTGCTCAGTCAGAGAGAGAGAGAGAGAGATTTGCCTAACAGCAAAAAATACTGGTGAGCCTGCAAGACTTGCGTTCCAAGTCATCCAAACCATAACTGTAAAAAAGATCTTACATAAAGTCCAGTTTCAGCAGATAAAAATGGCACAACTGATGTATTTCTGAGCTTGTTTTTGTATATTTGGATTTCCTCATTGTTCATATTTGATTAATTTACCTCTTCTGTGTCAGTTCGGTCTGTTTCACAGTGATGCACATCCTGCTTTACTTCTCTTTCTATGTCTCACTGTCACAGTACATCTACTGCTTCAAACTTTACTTATGAAAATACAGAACATGTTGTATAGCTCGCTGCATAAACCTAGTCTGACTTGCAAAGCAAAGAACAAACAGAAGTTGTGGTCATAATCCAACTCAGTGTAACATGTTTTCCATTCAACAGGCTGTACACACATGTAGGTCCCAGAACTTCCCAGAATAATTGTCTGATACAATCCTCCACCATACTTTACCATTTACTTTTTAAGACACAAAATGTCACAATGTCCCAGTTTTTATTGACATGGAATAATATTTTTATTATTCAATAATATAATTTCAGCATCAGCCAGCCGGATCAGCAATTATGATTCCAAAGCAAAAGCAGGGAACAGAAAATGTGTAATATACCTACAGTAACTAAAGTCTGGAGCTGCTCCACAGAATTTTACTTGCCTATGAAATATCTGTCCCATATCTTATAAAATAACTTTTCTATCCAGCAGCATGTGTGTTAATAACAAACAAATAACAAAATTAGACATATGTTTAAAAATGTTATGTTTACCAGTGTCTCTCCACTTCCAATTCCACTCTGGTTGTTTTATTTTTATCACAACTATGTTTCCAGGCGCAAAACGTTGGATATTTTTCTGCTAAATTCAGTTCCTGAAATTACGTTTTATTTTATGACTATCTCACTGGAAATTTTGAGTTAAAATGAACCATGATACCATAGTTAATTTTCTTATTCTCTTTAAGGTTTACATTTTTTAAAGAGGGACTTCAAAAAGAGTATTATCCTAAATATTTGTTTTTCTGCATCCAGATGTGAGCATTACTAAGCAGGCACCAGAGTCTTTGTACATTTTAACAAAAGATACATGCCCTGAAACGTTTCTTATTCCACTTGATACAAACAAAGCAGGAAATTAACATGCAACAACTTGCTCTTCCCCTGTGGCAATAGTAACGGATGAGCCAATTGGGAGTCACTTCAGTTAACGAGCACAATGACTGGATGGTGCGCACTACAATTATTATGGATAGGCTGGTAACATTTTATCCAACACTACTAGCAATACAGATCCTGGATATTGTTTGAAGGAATATAACGTCTTTAAACTAGTATAATAATTTAACTGAAGTGGCTGAAATATTTACTTGCAGAGGTATGTCTACATTTAATAACAAATATAGACATTTTTTACTAGGGTGCAAGGTTGATCACATCACTAAAAAATTTTAACTTAAGCACATAACTGATCCAAGTAGGCTGGAACATGACGCACAACTGAACAATACTAAGCAATGTGTTAGATAAAAATATTGATGTTTATAGCCCTGCATACAAAGAAAGTTTTTTTTATTTTTTGGTTATTAAAATTTTTAATATTTCTCTTAAACTGCATCCTGGTTATATTGGTTATGATAAAACAGAAGAGGTCAAAACTCCAGCAACACTTAAAGTATGCAAAACAACTTTATTGCCAGACCGACACGTTTCATCGTGCTCATCATAAAACACATAGTATTAGGTAAAGTGTCTTATGATGAAGACCCTGATGAAGTTGCTATTTACTACTACTGGAGTTTTGCATAATAAATAAGATCCCACTAATTAGCCTTCCATCACCAGTCTGTTTATCTGCACTTTCATGTTATTTCAGGACCAAAAGTGAATTTTATTCTTACAAAACTGTGATTGCATCAAAAATATTGTGCTTTTTTGAAGGCACTAATAACCAAATGAATAGTGCAGCATTAGTAGTTGTACACTATCTGATTGACAGGACATGGTCAACAAGTGGTGGACAGCCCTCTACTTTACATTTATATGTGTGCCTCTTTTTTCCTAAACGTTAGACAATGTAATGGAGCAATCATTTTCTCTTAGATTACATATTACATACTCATTTGAAAGGTACTTTTAATATATGTGATTTTTAACTAAAGTCACCAAGTTAAGTTAGCTAAATGTAGTTTAATGGCCAACTTTTAAATCAAGCCTAAGAGAAAACTCCATACACTTTGTAAACTCTCTCTCTCTCCAAGTCAGACATCTTGCCAGCTCTTTATCATGAGCCATCAGCCCACTCCCCAGTCAAATTACTGGTTATCAGTCACTCACACTGGTCCCCACCTTTAACATTCCTTATTTTTTAGCAAGTAACAGAAACAGAATAGTTTCAAGAGCCCTGGTTCCAGAATACGATATTTAACCACTACAGCAGAGTAACTTAGTTCACAGCAGTTACAGATCAAGCACAAATACCTTTGAAGGATCTTCTCTGCCTGCTCTTTGCTGATGTCCAGCCCCAGATCGGCAAATGACTGCTTTATCTCTTGTAAGTCCACTTGTCCTGTTGAAAATAAAAATAAAAAGTAGTGTCAGTAGTAATGTCAGTAGTCCTGACATAGTTTTTTTCTTTTTAGGTAAATGTTAAATATCAGTTTGAAAACTACGGTTAAATCCATAACACCATACCATCCTCGTTTCTGTCCAAGCTCTTGAAGGTCAGTAGTAACTTCTTCTCGTGCTCCTCGAGATAATTGGAGAACTCGGTGAAGTCGAGCCCCTCATTTTTGTCTTGGTCTGCAGAGGAAACTATTTTCTAAAGAAAGAACAGAATATTATCAATGCTGTGTCTTCACGTCAGAGTAACATAGTCTGTCGGCCGTCTGCCATCTCCTCTTTAGACTGCATTAGCCTGCCAACTGGTGGCAGAATAAGGCAGAGAAATGTTTCCTTTACTTTATCAGAACTCACTTCCTGTGTATAGTCCTTTAAGTCTACTTATCCATCATTATCTTACCCTTTCATGGCCTGTGCTCTGCATTGATTTTACATTCCCTGCTTTTCTTTATTGCATTTACATATTAATTTGCTTTTTATTCATTTTTAATGGGCTGTGCAAATGAAGACTATCCACGTTTGTAGAGGGATTGTCCTACACCAAGAAAGAATTCCATTCAGTTATCTTGCTACGCTGCAGGCGCATAATGTTACACAAAAATGTGCTGATTCAGGATCAGTTACTCAGTAGATAAACCGGAGCATGAAAGTCACAACTACTTCAAAAGTCAAGAGGCGGTCCATACCATGTGGATAGATATAATCCACTTCATTTCATGGAAAGAGAAATAATGCCTTAATAGACAACAAGAGCTTAATTGTTGTGCTTAATGAAGACACTAAAGGCTGAACAAGGCTGTTTGAAAAGCAGTCAGTGTGCAAGTTTATTACCTCTTTATCATGCATGATCACATAATTCAATGGGTCTTGAAGGCGCCTGTTTTACAACACTTGGCCATACACAGACATGTCCCAACCTTTTTTCCTGACTCATACTTTTAAAATGATTTGTAACATAAGGAATGCATGATAATTTGTAGAGCAAAGGTGGGACCTTCCGCTCTAAGTCGCAGCAAAGCTCACCTACATCTATAGTTTGAACTTTGAGACAGTTGTTACACCAGTTCTTCATCCACCCTGCTGTTTACCAGCTCGATATTGCAGCTATTTCTGTTTTTTGATTAAGATAAATATATGCTCCACTTGACTTGTTCCAATTATGTGAGTCTCTGTCAATGAATTCTTGATTTCTTTTCCATTTGGATTAAATTAAAACAGAATATAATTAACTCCCTTCTTCCTCTTTGTATTAGACTAGATTTTTTATAGCTCAGTGAAGTGAGCAATGAAGTGAACTTGGAGGAATAAGGATGACATGCTAAAACTTACACTGAAGATCATATTGTTATAGCTACAGAACAGATTCTGAATGGACCCTGTGGGGAGATTGTTTTCCCAACCGCCATTTCCAAAATCAAGAATATATTTCAAACCCAGTCTTTTCAGCTAACTTGGAAGAGGAGAGCAGCAGCCTGCCCAGTTCCTTCAGGAATGCGGTAGGCCCACTACAAGTATTTGTGACAACTTTCTCTCCCTACACGGTCTTTATGTGTAGCCTACTGTATCCGTGGTTCTACCTGAGCTGCCCCTTCCCCAGTTTTGATGCCCATAGCTGCCAGGCCTTCCTTCAGCTCGGACACATCCACTTTTCCATCCTTGTTGGTGTCCAGCTTGGCGAACAGCTCCTCGTACATTTTCAACCCATCTTCACTAGCACACTGGCAGTCCGTAAAAAACAGCTTCCTTATGACTTGATGCATTGTCGAAGTTAGACTGGAAACTCTTGGCCTCCACGAACCCCCCCCCAAAAAAGTGGGAAATTAATCTGCTGTGGCAACGCACACACACAAGGAGAGAGAGAGAAACCGATTCCTGTGGCTGGCACTTCTGGTTTGAAACAGTTGGACAGTCCTGTGTGATTTAAAAGAGATTTCCGCAGTGCAGTCGTAGAAAAGTCCTCTAAAAATCGTCAGAATCCGGTATATAAGCGATATAACGTATCTTAGATATAGAAAGCTGCTTGCGGATGAGGTAGGTTGGGAGCGCTGAGCCGAAGGGTGGGGAGACTCGGGTTTAGCTTCCCTGAGACCTCCTCTTTTACTGCGCATATACCAACACTACAGACACACCCTTCAACAGGATCATCGCTCAACAAACATTATTACAATTTCATGGTGTGCATTTCTATGCTTCAGTGCAGACCTGTGGGTGTGAGAAAGCCGCTTTTATCGTAACGATAGTTCCTTTCAAACCGTTTAATCTCTCGTGCATTGCCCAAGCTTTTAGTTTCTGCTTTCTCAAACGTAGTTATGTTTTGTTGTGGTGTCGTGGTGTAACCATAGGGTGCAACACTCTCACACACGCACACGCCAACAGAGTAGTCGTAGTAGCAGCAACCTTTAGTCCCTCCCCCACGTAGCTGATGTGGGCAATCTGATTCATTTCAGTGAGTCATACCCACAGGCATCTGACAGCTGATCCAGGCAAAACGTATCCCTCAAATGTCTTAATTAAGAATCCATTGCTTTGAATACGAAAATAAAAAAGTCTCAAATCTATAAATATTGAGAGGGAAGGAAAAAGTCGATGAATGTCCTGCAGCCTCTTCAGAAAGACTTGCAGTTTGGTAAAGTTGGCATTTGGAAAACTGGAAATCTGAGCTGCACGTCGGATTAACTTCTAAACATTGTTGACGATCTTTACAAACAACAATAACTTCTAGTGGAGATCCCAACGTTCCCACCTCCCCATATAGGAAGGTTTATATGTTTAATTTCTATTTATTTTTTTCATGTGAATATCATAGACTGTATAGGTGAATATATAATGTCTAATGATATGTGTTCAGTGTTAAATAAAGTTTAGCAAGTAGTAGAAACTCTTGACAATTTTGTTTCAATAAAAGTGCCATTGCAGTTCTAGATTTTTACCACGAGGTGGCGACTGTTGCTGTGATCCGTCCAACGAGTGCTCCTTATGTGCTGCCTGACCGCCAGGAGGCGACGGAGGAGGCGGGCTTCTTCGAACTACTATCAAGCTGAACGCTGTCATCACTGTACATCCGTGTAATCCACGCGTACCTCAAAATAAAAGCAGAGATGGAGTCGAGTTGAGGCAAAATGTAATAAACCTGACAGAAAAGAAGGTGCTAATCTATCTCCCATGTAATTTTACCAGAATTTAGGATAAAGTGGCGTTCACTAAAATAATTTAAATGTGAAGATAATGTAAAACGTTAACAACAGTGGGAAACACTGTGATATATTTCTGAATTTATTAATAGGCTACATCAAATAGTAAATGACAGGGGCAGAGTGGATTAGAATCGGATGGTACATACTGGACTATATTTAAAAGTGCATGTATAAATTGTTAATTCAGGTTAAAAACCTAGTACTGTATGTAGTGTTGTTAGCTTTAACCTGGTTTACGTTGTTGGCAATGTGTTGATTTGTGATTTCGTGGATTGCGGAGATCTGATATTTTTATACTTGCATCTTTATTAATATTTTATATTTGCATTTATATTTCCTACTTTGAACTGCAACAGCTGCACAGCTATTTCTGTCAGGATAAATAAAATTAAATCACATTTTATCTCATCTTTATCATACCTTTATGAAGATCCACACATATCACGATGAATGATAATATATTTCAGCAAGAGACTTAAAAATCATTTAAAAGAGAACTGAGAGCGGATCCGAAGTGGAGGATGCAGTCTTTTCCAGACTATTCAATTTAAAAGTGTCTGTATGGATTGCTTCAGTGCTGTATTTAGAGTGAGGATATCTGCATGACCCTGCAGAGGAACATAAGAAAATACCACTGTTTTGGTTATAAACAATAACATGTATATAAGGAACTTCAGGACTAGCTCATGTAGGTGGGTGGTGTTATACATCCAAAGAACTTCTCTAAAAACTAGACCAGGCGTCCGATTGAGACCTACTTTAATTAGTCCAAATGTGTAGCCACACTAGGCTGGTAAAAGGGACAGGCGTTTATTTGGGATCAAGCTTTTAATTGAAGTTTCAAGATAAGAATAAATCTACACTGCTTCAAACGTTATTTTCAAAATTAATAGTGATCAAAGCATATGCCTCTATTTTGAAAATCCACAGCAGGAGGTAGTTCTCCTGCATGGCTTTAGGTGGTTTGATTGAATGTTGTCCCCAGCAGCTTCACCAGTCTCCCACATCACAACGCTGAATCCGTAACTACAACACAATGGGGCTGTAATGTCACCGGCGGGCGAGACTAGAGCATCTTCTCAATTGTACTGAATCTGTGTATGGATTTAATGATGATGAAAAAGAAGAAATTCAAGTTCAAGGTGGATTTTGAGCTGGACGAGCTCTCGTCAGTCCCCTTTGTGAACGGTGTCCTCTTTTGTAAAGTCAGACTACTGGACGGCGGGTTCTCCGAAGAGTCTTCTCGGTGAGCATTGTCTTAGTACAGCCAGAACAAAAAAACTCTCACAGGTCTTGCTTTTCTTTAGCTCGCAGCTTAAACAAGTTTAGGAGCTTTGGTCTACAATGTTACGTTACTAAATTAGCTAACCAGCTAACAGGCTACACGACCAACGTTAGAAACTAGCTTAACGTTTGTCAGCAGTTTGCCACTGTGTAACGGTGTTTGGGTTGTTAACGTTTAACGTTACCTGCTAGTCAAAGCTAATTAATACAAATGATAAACAAAACGTATCTAATCATTAGTTGGCATGTTCTTCTTGTTCAAGGCTGGGTGCTTTTCGCAGGCTAACATCCTCGCTGGCTGTGGAATTGATTACTGTGCTATGAGTAGCCCGCTGACTTGTCACATAACTGCCATAAAGCTAAAAACGACTCTCCCATCTATTGCTTCTTAATTAACAGAGCTACTAATGTCATGGGTTGTGTTTTGTTCCCGTTTGGTCTTAAAGTTATCATTGAAGAAGGTGAAAGGTGTCTGACTGCTTTGTCAACCTGTTATTAATAGTTGTAAACCCCTAAAAGTCACATTTAGTAGGATAATCATTTCTGAATAATTATCCTAAAATCATTTCTGTCTCGGAGTTTAAAATATTTTCCTGTGTAAATAAACGGGAAGAGTATTCCACCATGTTTGTGTCCTACTTGGTCAACTGAAACTGAACATTTGTTGCCTACACTATATGTTTCTTTAAAGGCAACTGAAATAGTGGAAGCCCAGTAGCTTGACAGGAAACCTGTGGTCCACCTCAGTGTCATGATAAAGCTGTCAAGTTCAGACAAGAAAAGACAAGTCATCTTCTCCAAAACCTCTTTTGGGATTTCACACACAAGTTACAGTGTTAAAGTGTCTTTTATCACTGTTCCTGCAAAGACTACGAAGTGAAAAGCATTTAAATGAACAGGATTTAAATCCTCAAGTCAAATATTTGTCTTCATATTTTGTCCATCCAACAGTCTAAAACCCAAAGAAAGCAGCGTTTTTCGTTTTCTCATTCACCATCTAATCATTAGCAGCTATGGTCCCAAGCCAAAAGATATTCAATTTATAATCATAGTAAAACCAGTAAATTTTCACATTTGGAAACAGTGCATTTTTTAAATTTTTGCTGATATTTTATTAATTTCTGCCGATAGACAAATTGATAGTGTCAGCTCTAGTTGGAAATATTGACCTGTCTAGCTGAACGGACAAAGTGATGGTGTTTGTCAGGTGACAAGTATGTTGTTCTTTACAAAATATGGTTCATATTTACAGTGAAATGGTTATTAAAATGAACTACAAGATGATACATCAAATTATTGGCCATGAAAGGAAATTACTGTACACATTCATGCAGAGTCACCCAGAGGTCCACAGCAGTGTCATGATAATGCTATTATATCTGTCCAGTTGAGACAAGCAAAGCCCGTCCTCTCCTCTGTAACCAGGTTTGGATTTTCCCTTATAAACTCCGCTGGCTTCTGTCGTTGGACTACGGGAAGAGCATTTGTTTTGGAGTGAGGCTGTAGAGATTAGATGGCTTCACCCTGATTCTATAACAAACCCTTTCTTTACAGCACGTAGCTATTATAAACCAGCTAAATATAAAGACACAGTATCTGGACTTTGTGAATCAGGATGTGTCGAAGGTCATGGCATTAAGGCCATTTTCATAAAGCTACAACTGTCTTTGTACAAGGTTTCACATGTGAGCAGTCACCCCAGCTAAATGAGAGTGAAACACTAGAAAAGGTCATTTTAATATAATCCAAGTTCATATGGTTATAATCAAAACATCCTGTTCTGGCTCTGAAATGTTTTAGCTTTGTATATCATTTGTAGTGACAAGTTTGTGTCATTAACATTTTTCTGCAGCAGTTTGATTTTTTTTTAGACCCACACACTAGTTTTCCTCTGATACTCTTTTGAGTCATCCCAACTGTGAGTGTAAGGGAAGTGAGGACTGTTGTTTTATAAGCCTTTCTTTTCCTTTGGTGTGGTTTGTCATCAGGACTAGGCCATTGTTTCTGGCCAAACCAAGTTTGTCTTGTTATATAATTTTGCTTTTTTGTAAGTGTAACATTTTATGAAGAAATTCAGACTGGATCTTTCCTTTGCTGTGAGACATTTAAAGACACTGCACTCAATCTGCATCAAAAAGATTTGTTTTTTCTGTGTAACACAATGTGTTTGTGAGAGTTTATACCCGAACTCCGACCGCAGCTGCCTTTTATAAGGAGAGCAGCTGTAGTTTAATAAGATATCTGACCCATGTATAAAGATGAGAGAGACAACCTCCGCTTGTGCTTTAAATCAAACTTACTCAAGCTCACTAATAGTATTTTGCTGCTCTGAGAGGTGCTGTGAGTTATAGGACGTGCAGTGTCCAGCTGGCTGGGAGTTCCCTCTGTAACGATCCCAGGATGAAGTCAGCGTTTGTGAAACATTGGTCACGCATCTGGTGCTTTTCATTTATAGTGAGGCAGGGATGCAGTGTACAACACAGGCCTGTATAGTCAGTCACTCTTAACTGTCTTACCAGGGATCTGCACACTGTGTTAATAGGTTTAAGTCTTTTGTCATCAACACACCTCGGACTACATCTGTATGTATCGCTCAGTCTAACCTCTTTTTGTCACTATTTCAGATGCAAACTCTTGTGCGATTTGTTTACTTGTTGCATCATTGTAATTTGTACTGTATTAGAGATGGATACCGTCGCCTCTGCTTGTATGGAAATCCTGCAGAGTCGATTGACATGAATGGCGTGAGGGCTGTCTTAACAGAAGGGAACTGGTTAGGTGAGTGGGAGACGAGAGGATGGCAGTGAAAGAGAGGCCATCTGGGGCATCTTAATGCTGCCCACGCATACACGCTCTTTTCTCTTTCACTTAATCTCATTCTTCCACTGAGAGTAGGCTACACCTCACTCTCATTTTTACCTGTAGTTGTTGGCCGTGAATGTGTGTGCATGTGTTTCTCTGTTACTCTCGTGCCAAAACGGGCTACGCTTGCCACCGTAATCTTTGGAAGAAAACAGGACTGTAATTAATCAGTGTGTTTATTAAGTGGCCAGAAAAAATCTGAGGCTAAGAACATAAGCTTGTATTGGCAACTTGAAGCAGTGGCCTTGAGCAGGAGAGAGAAGTGTGCATTGTTACTCCAGTAGTCATTTGACTTAAGTGGTTTTCATTGTTACGTAATAGTGATATAAAAATTAATGAACTGCTTCCACAGTTCAAGGATGTGATCCGGGCTGCAAAAACACAAGTGACATGGCAGGAAATCAGTGGTGCTTAAAAACGTCTTAGTTTAAAGTCACCTTACCGAACACTGTTTTTTTTATTTGTGAAAATATATGAAATACTAAACTGTATATTTGATGCCAGCTTTTGAGTGTTTGTTTTTTCATTTTTGTGTTTTATTGTGATAAACATTCTTTCCCAGGTATGGTATATGACGCATTATGATTCTGGCACAGAGCCAGACAGTTAATCAGGATTTATAATGTGAGTTATCCAAACCACAAAAGGAAATGAACCAGCTTTTCAGTAGAGCAGAGAGACATTTGAGCTACATATGGAATTAAATCCCAAATCCTGTCAGTGCTTGCACCAATCTCTGCTCATATAAAGTTGAAAGCTTTATCTGAAGCTTTCTTACATGCAGCCTGTGCAAAAGAAATGCCTAATATGTAAACATACACAACGTTTAAAGATAGTCTTTGTGGTTTCCTCTTACAGGGAGCCAGTGCAGGCCAACTCTGTTCGATGGCGGAAACGGTTCTCTTTCCCCTGCAAGATGAGTGCCAATGCAGGGACAGGTGTACTGGACCCGTGTGTGTGTCGTGTGTCTGTCAGAAAGGTACAGTATGTGGCTGCCTAGATCCAGATTTCAGACTTATACATTATAAATATACGTACACAGTGTTGTTGATCCATAAGCTGAGGCTTTGCATGTGAACATAAAAGGTTTAGGCGGGGTTTTATGCAAAAATAGAGGCTTTTGTTAATGTCAGTGTAAAAACAAGGCTACAGTAAACAGGAGTATCTCATCCTTGCTAACAGAATGGCTGTTCCTGGGTGAAATTCTGGTATTGGTTGCGTAGACTTTTATGTGGCAAATTGAAACTTGAGAGTGAAATGTGAACTCTAAAACAGCAGCCAGCAAACACAGCATTCTGAAGAAAACAGCCTCATCACTGTGAACTCCTTTGCCCCTCATCCTTTTGCTATCCTTTAACCTTTAATACAAGTGCGCTCTGTGCTCTAGTTGTTTAACCATGTCATGTTACATATTTTTCAAGCGTATAAAGGGATAAAAGCAGCAGTAAGAATATGAATAAACCTTCCTAGTGCAAACGCATCTTGTGTATGCACATTGTATCTGCAGGCTATTTCTGGTGCGCCCTGCCTTCTTTGTTTTAGGACACCAAGCATGCCAAGACCCAGAAAAATCTTTGTTACTGCCTTTTGCTACAGTTTGGACCCAACAAATTAAAAATGTCTGTAGTGTTACATTAACTAGTAAGTTGATAGTGCTAAATTCAGCAACTTTAAAAAAAAAAATTCTCATTCATATTTAAATGAAGCATGACTTGAAGATTTGAAAATTATGTGAGTAATGTTTTCATTTAATTTGTCAATGCTTCTCTTCTCCAGGAGCTGAAGGGTGGGAAGACATATGCAAAGGTAATACCTCATGTACTTATATTATCCAAACCCCCATCCCCTACCCAACCTCCAGGTCACCTAGATGTACAGCAATCAGCCATATTTATGTAGATTGCGCTGTGAGCCTGAAGCAAACAGATGGCCTTCACTGCCTTCAGGCTGGCTCATTATGTCATGTGTTTTCGCTTTCACTGTTTGAAAGTAGTTATTTACTGAGCGTGCTTAACCTCTTCTTGTGGACCTTTTTAGAAATGATTATAGCGTTCCCCCACTTAAATATTAAAATTGCAGAAGATTACCAGTTCGTCATTGAAGAAAAAATGAGCTGTAAGTTGAGTTACTGTTAAGTTTTTCTAATTTCCTGACCTCTGTCATTTTACATCCAGAGATTGTCACAGTGCTGACTGGGCAAAACGTTAGTCTCCTGAGAGAAAACAAAGTTCACCCAGTGTCATTCTTTCTCCTCCAGCTTGGTTTTGCAGATCTGAATTTAGCAGAGTTTGCCGGCTCAGGGAATACAACCCGCAGATGTCTGCTGGAAGGCTACGATACCAAAAATACTCGCCAGGATAACTCCATTCTCAAGGTAAAATTGAAGCTACGGTAAAACGGCAACGGCCGTCTGATTTCACAGCTTTAAACTTAGCATTCTGAACACAAGTCTGCTATTTTTCTTAAGTAGGACCTAGGCATAATTTTTTTCATAATTTTCTTTCATAAATAGGTTCGCAGGTAGCTATTAGATTGTAGCCAAACATACCACTAAGCTTTACTACAGCCATTTTCTGCTTTTTTTAATGATGAACCATAACAGTCCCTTATTTGAGGTAAAACAAATGAACAAAGCAGAAAAAAATAAAAAGATATCACTTAACAATTTGAGTTTATCAGGGAGTACTGATTCCACATGGCTTTTTAAGATCAGTTAGTTAATCTAAAGTTGCCCAGTGACTTTGGGAGTTTGCATATTTGATTCTTTTAAAGAACAATTATGCTTAAACAACACCTTTCCTTTTCTTTTCTTTCTTTAAACCAAGAATCCAATGGAAAGTTTGAATGTCAAACCTGAAACAACTATCATGTCTCTTTTTCTTTTCGTAGGTCATCATCAGTACACAGCTCATGTCAGGGGATCCCTGTTTTAAAACGTAAGTTAAATTAATATATTTCAACTTTAATATGGTGCCAAATCTGTTTTGGTTTAGAGTTCACACTCTTTCGGTCAGTCAGGGTTGGTGTCAGCTGACATACAGTTCAGTCATTTGAAGTGGATTGGAAAACTATTCAATTGCATATGTTTTTGGACTAAAAGAGCTTGTGAATTAAACTATTCTCATTATTGTGCTGTATAGAGGACCCGCTTAATGGTTAAGTAGCATACCACAGAAGGTGCACATTCGATTCCTGGCAGGGGACTTTTTGCATGTCATACCCCCCCTCTCTCCACACATTTCCTGTTTGCATCGACCTCTATAAAATAAAGGCAAGAATTCCCAAAAAAGTTATGACATCAAATCTCCTGCTGACTGAATTTGTTTGGGAGCTGTTCCCAGAATGCTGCTGTAGGTGTGGTACTGATGTCTGTCAGCGTTGTGCTAGGAAAGTTTCATGGGAACCAAACGATACAGACTTATGCAAGACTTAATAATCAGATTTTCACATGTCAAAAGCTCTGACTCATTTCATCCTGCATCCAAGGGATGAATAAAGGGAAACAGGATTTTATTGAAGCCACTTGAATTCTACTTGAGTTTAAGTATCTTCAATGACTGAGACTTTTCACAGACATGTCATCTTCCAAGTATAATACTATTAGTTGTCATACTACTTCTTCTATTGGAAATTTACTTTTCAGTTTAAGTATTTGTCTCTAAGGAGAGAGAAATGTTAATTTACCCAAGGGCAAAATATGACCTAAAAAATATTCTGTAGACTTTGTTTATTCCAAAAGCTGCATCTTATTTTATTTCAGCATGTATTTAAAAGTGAAGGATCTACAGTAGATTCACTTTTAGTCTTGGCTAAATGCTTATCTGAATGTATGTAATAGTCTATAACTTAACTTTGTGGTCTTTCCTTGATTAATCTTTTATTTTTTAATCCTCTCTTCCTCCATTGCTCCCTGTCTTCACCTTGCTTTGCATTTGTACTGTCATTAGGCCTCCCTCCACAGCCACAGTGATCGGGATCCAGGGTGATGGAGAGAGCCTGCTGGAGGAGAGGAGGGGAGGGGATTCACAAAAAGGCTGTTCTGGTGAGACCAATCACGCCACATTACACTCCTCTGCTCTGCTTAGTAATCCCATTGGCTTTTCTAAACATTTACAAGCACCCGATAGAGCACACTTTAGTCATCCCATTGTGTCCTGAGCCACTGTTAGTTTTGGAGTTTTGTTCCACTTTTATGTTCATCTTCTTACATTTAACAGATACTTCAATATTATCCTTTGCTACATTAAATTTAAATGTTATCACAGGTCGCAGCACTTGAGTAGACTTGCTCAACATCACCTCATCACTTGCTGTTGTAGCTATGTAGCCAACAGATCTAACCAACAATGATGAAAACAAAATGAAATATTTAGAGTAAGTAAAAAGTTTCCTGTCCAGTTTCAGATTAGGGGATGGCATCATTTATTGCAAGTGGTACCTTCTGATGGAGTGCTCTGTTATATTTACAGTTAGGGATGGGTATCATTCATTTTCATTGATATTGATACCCTTATTGAGACTGCTTAATGATCTGATTCCTCATCGATACTTTACTATTATTTAGTGATGGTTATTTGGTAAAATCAGACCCAACGGGGATGAGGTAGGCCTGCACGGTATGAGGAAAATATTCAATGTGCGATAACGTTATATATTGAGATGACATATCACTTGCGATAAATAAACATATATTGAAGTGTACATATTAACTGCCTGGTTGTTTTTAATTTAAAAATTTAAATACAGATTTATGTTTACAACAGCAGAGTAACTCAATAACTTTATCTGACATCACACGTTGTGAGTGACGTTTAGAAAGAATAACATCAGTCTGTATCAGTCCCTCCTCCTCTTTCGCTGTCTGCACCAGGTAGAAGGAGGAACGGCTGGTTTGTTTCAGCCAGCAGCTGAGTTTTTAAGACTACAGACCAGTCTGTGCTCCAGACAGACAGCTTTCTTAGCTTATTTTTAACATTTGGTTTATGCCAAGCTAGCGTTAGCAGTGCTTGTATAAAACATAACTACAGGATGAGATACTGAGGACGGAGAGGATTAAATTAACCATTTCTACATGTTTAACGTTACCTTACAGACAGGTGTATTGATAAAGTATTGTCTTTTTACTTGCGAAGGTTTTAGTGCACCTACTTACAGTAACGAGCGTAGCTGTCATCAACTAACGCTCTCGCTCTGCTGCCGCTGTGTGTGTGTGTGTGTGTTTGTGTGTAGGAGACTGCAGCCTCATGACTTTCTTATTCATTGCGTTTCAAATTAAATCTGATTTGACGCTTGAGACATCATAGGACCAGCAAGTCTCGATAGCAGTATCGATAAGCTCGTACCTTACTGATTTTCGGGTTATGATAAATTTTTGAACCTGGTACTTTTGCAACCGGGTCCTGATGCCCTTCCCTATTTACAGTAGTAATTGTTTTATAGCTCCCATGGTAGTTCACAGTAAATAACTGGACATTAAAAAATTAACTTAAGCATAACTTATCATTTACCTGCCTCCTTGTCATACCAACATTGAAACCAAACCTAACCCTTGCTGCTAATACAAACCAGCCATTGCCTTAAAAGTCTGACACCTGTAAAAGGGCTTTTATTGTGAAACAGCTACAAGAGGGAACGCCTAATTTGTCACCATGTTTAGCAATTTACATCTACAGTAAAGTGCAGACCAATTTTCTTGCACATTTTAAGCACATTGTCATGTTTGTTAACTTATTAGAAAATCTACAGCTGACAGGTGCACATGGTGGGCTGGTTGTTGAAGTCGAACCTCCAATGCAAGACAAGCATCAATTTTACCATGCTGCACTGTCATATGGAAACATCAGCAGCAGTCATTCCAACTTTATGGAAATTAACCTCAAGTTCATTAATTAAACTGCGGAATTCATCTTGTTTGTGTGTGCACCCATGTTTCTACAGCATGATGCACTCACACTTCATATAACTATTTATCTCCTATCCAGCACCATGAAATATTTGTCTTCCAGCTGCCCCTTTCTGCTACATTTAACTGCCGTTTCACCCAACTCTCTCTCCCGTTATGTGTCCTAATGTGAGCACATTGCAGTGTTGAATGCTTGTGTAGTGCAGCTCTTTCATGTATAATTTAAAGTAGTTCTCTTTTACATTTGCTACAATCTGCTCTGACCCTGTAGGCTCTTGATGGTTAAAAATAGGACACCGTGCAAGTATGTCTAGGGGGGGGTTGTGTATTGCATGTGCACACCACTTGTGTTTTTGTCTGCTTAAGACGATGCTCTTTCCCATCAGCAGCATCATGTCTTGGGTGTGCATGTTTGCCGTGTATGTACAGGTGTGTTTAATGTGTGTGAGCAGTATCAGTGGGAGGTTTGGTTATTATGGTGTATTATTATATAGATGGAGTTTTGTTACTACATATTAATGCATGCTTATCGTCCAAGACCATTTGGAGTGGGACAAATAATGTTCTGAGATATTTTCTTAACCCTTGGATGCATAGGTCACTGTAATCTACATGTTCCATAAGTGGGTCAAAAAATACCTGTATTAGAATTGCAATCAATAGATTTTGAGTTTTGTACTTAATGTGACTAAACTTAAAAAGAAAGGGTAAGAAAAAATATAATTTAGACTAGATGTTTCTTGGCTGACCTCTGCACACTGGTTTATTTACATAAAAATAAACTACTGCGCATTTTACACAACTTTATGGTCAGTTTTACTGATGATTTTCTTTTCACTTGGGGAATAGCAAAAACAGAAATATGACATTACATCACCAAAATATTTGGGGGAGGGGAGTATCTGGGTAATTTATGGCCCTCAAAGCATCTCAGGGTTAATATCTTTTTAAATTTTGTCTATTTTCTGTTATGTCGCTGAGGCAGAGGCCTTTCCTTCCTTTCCTGCAGATATTTGAACTGTGAACTGTTCTGCTTTCTGGTAGCTCAGCCTTTTGCCAGTCTGGCCTCTTGACATTAAAATGGTGACACCCTCCCTCATGTTGCTGCATGTGTTTCTTAAAAGGCTTAAACTTTAGACACAGTTTTACATACTGTTTCTATCTCAACTGTCAGAATTGTGGGGGGTTTATATTTTCCTCTTGAGTCGCAAATATTCTGTATTGCATAATATTTCTTTTATATTGCAGAACCACCTGAGCTCTGTTATCGTGGGCAAAACCTTGTAATATTTTTGAATTGAAGACAGCTGAAAAGGGTTTCTATATCACGGGAAGATATAATGCAATTTTACTGTGCTGGGGTCGAGAGCTTCCTCACCTTTGGAAGAACTGTGCAGAATGAAACAGCTCAGTACAATACAGGAAGTGTCTGCAAAAAATGGTACACACCACATCAAAAATCATAGGCCAGGAGCTACCGTCCCTTGCTGAAATCTACACCATAAAGACTATGAAAATGAGGACACACTGTTTTTGGCTTGACTCCTCTTATTCTTCTATTCGCCTTTTTAATCTAATCTGTTGCTGTTTGTGCCCTAAACTTATAAAGTGCTGCTATTATTCCTGTCTTTAAACCACTTTAAGGATACAAGTATACATTGATATACATCAGTGACATCATCCCCTGATTTCATTACTTAACATTTATTCATTTTAGCTGACCTTTTTATCCAAAGCGATTTACAATTGCTATATATGTCAGAGGTGATTTCTCATTTTTCTAAATCTGTTTATTTTTGCCACAACTAAAGCAGCTGCCAACTGTGGTCACTCATTTATTAACCCAGCAAAGGTGAACCTATGGTGTATGGGACACAGTGGGTTTTTCTCGGTTTCTCCGTTGTCTGCTACAACTCAACACCCAGTAACATAATACAGGTTATAAAGAATATAGATCACCAAGTTAGTCTACGTGTATCAAGATAGAAACTGGGTTTATGTCTGTGGTCTCAGTCGAAACTTGTCTGGCCAATAGTAGACCAGATCTCACTCATGCTCACTCGCCATACAGTATCTGAAAAAGGAAATTTCTAGGCATGTCTGTTTAATCTGCAAAAAAGAGAATAGTATGTTGACATGTGTAATGCATGTTGTACTGTGTTTTCAGGTTTGTTGCTGAGTTACAGATTACAAACAACCACAAATGTCTCACTTCAGACACGGTCAATCACTTTGTACAGCTATTTCAGCTTTCACTCACAAAAACACTATCTATACCACTCTGGTGTATTGAGCTGAGAATAAGCCATGGTATTAAGTAAGTACACCGCATGGCCCTCAACAGGTTTTGTTCTTGTTTGGCACCATATTTTAAGAAATGCATAATAAAAGCTGTACGTATTTTATTTTACTCACTTATTTTACACCGTTTTTTGCAATAGAACAGACTCTTGTAGAGCTTTCAGGCTTTCATCATCTTGTCTGTCTTTTTTTTCTAATCTAGCAGAGAGTCGAGAAGGGAAGTGCCCTGTTGTTTCCGATGAGATTGGGGGCTGCGGCCACTCCCGAACGTCCAGCTACGCCAGCCAACAGTCCAAACTCTCAGGTAGGGGCACCCCACATTTACGAATGTAAAGGCTTTTTCCTGATTTACTGTTGTTGACCAGCCATGAATGGCAAGCAAACATACAGATTATTTTTGCAGATGTAATGTGCTGGTGCATGACAGAATTAACACAAGTTGTTTAAAGCATCAAACTGCATAACACCAATCTTTTGAATATTTATGTGTAAGGTCAAACTGAAAAAAGCTTTTGACCAAGGCGGAGGGAGGTGATAAAAAGATTTTCCAGTGACACTCCACCAGAGCAGTTCAAACCTGAGGCTCTAATTTCCATTACAGGCGGATCAGATGACTGTAATAAAAGATCAGAGGAAGTACAGAGATGCACTGAGTACAGCTCTAATGGCTCTCTAATTCTGAATCTGAAAATGTATTTCCTGCCACGTGTAACTCTTCATAGATTGATTTGAACCTTGTACTCTTGTGTGGGAAGTTTGCTCTTCCATGGCTGCAGTGAACTGATGCCCTGAGATGTCTCTTGGTTAAAATGGTTTCCTGCAGACATGAACAGCGAGTGTGTGGGTGTCGCCGCAACTCTGAAGTGTTAAATCTTTTAACACACTGAACTTGCAAATCTGCTCGACATCACAGCAAAACGTGTTTTGTTAGAAAATAACTAATACTGTATAATGCCTCATATTAACATTAAATCAATAGACTTACGAATTCATGTTTTACTTCAGATGTTAGCTAGTACATTTTTATTTTCTGCTACACTTGTCTTCCATTGGTAAAGCCATTATTGGACTTTTATGTGCATATAACAAATTGATCCTCTGTCATTAATATGTGTGTATGTAATATGTAATATATGTATGTTATTATGAATGTATGTCAGTAGCAGGTGGTTGCGATCACTTGAATGATACAATACTCTTGCAGGATCTCTCAGGACATAGTTACTTAACATTGCTGACAAGTTAGTCGAGTTAACCTTGTGAAATTGGAAAATGGTGAATGACTGCATATAGCACTTTTATAGAAAGTGTTTTACAATTTACCTCTTATTTGCCCATTCATATATACACACACACACCAGCCAGCAGCGAGCCACCACACAAGGTGTTTGTCTGAATATCAGGAGCATTTGTCTTGTCCAAAGGCACTTCCACATGTAGACATAAGGAGCTGGGGATCGAACTGCCAACCCTTATATTACTGGACCACAGCAGCCCGTTGGGGCAGTGTAGCAGAGACGGCAAAATATAATGAGCTGCTGGTCGAAGACCAATTTTAACTTTACTTTTAGAGAAGAAAGGTATGATACATTTAATCTGAAAATGTCACCCCTCCAGGTAACACTTAAACATTTTATTTCAAGCATCTATAATCAATATTGTTTATATTACCAACATATCAAATGTACAAAACAAACATCATACAGGAAAAGTGAGGTTAACATAGGAGACAACTAGGAGCAACTAAAAAGCCAGTTCCCACAGGGGTTCGTAAAGGCCAGAAACAGAGGTAAAAGAGTGTGAATATTGGACTCAGGGCCCTATTTCAGAAAGCAGGCACATTAACAAACTCAAGCTTATCCCCAAGATCTGACTTGACTGAGCCTGAGATGTGAAAGTTTTTGGTTCCAGAACAGCTGATCAGAATTAGTTCAATCAACCTTGAGTATGTTGAGCCTGATGATTCACCATGGCAACGAATAAATAAAGGCAGAGCCTCCATTTTAAACGTGTGGAGCTACAAATATGAATGAGTGCCAACGTAGACCATGATTGGATCTAAAATGCAGAAGTGGAGGAAGGATCAATAGGTTAACATTAGTACTTTTTATATAGCGTTGCTCATTCATCATTTACCAGACTGGACTTTCCTAATGAATGATAAAGTGCTGCCCATTACATTCGATTTTAAAGGAAGTTGTAACCTGACGGGACAAAATACTGGTGGCAATCGGCTGCCTGACTATGAAAATAGGTATAGATCAAATATAAGACACAGTTTGAACCTGTGGTTGTAAAGTCACAGTCTGACCCAGTAGGTTAGCAATTTTTTTTTTTTTTTTGCAGTGCAAAATGTATCTAGATTTAAACTGACTGTGAAGTTGCAGAAGTCTATTTTACATTAATAAAATCTTGCTAATTTCGTATTTTATTAATGCTGTCAAAATACATTCAGAATATCAGCAGCTAATAATGAAAAATTCACTTTTAAACTACATTTAGGGCTGTTTGTTTCACCACAGTCATCATTACTCAGAAATATTCACTTTATCTCCAGTAGGCTTATGAAAACTACGATAAGAATGTTCCAATCTGTACGACTACAATATGAAAGATTAGGCTACTGTTAATTTATCAGTTTTATACAGATTAGTTTAAACAGTGATTACTGCAGTAATGTAGCCCACAGTAGGCAAAGTGTTTTCAGTGCAACTGTCTACAGAGTCACAGTGTTATACCTAAAGGAGGACATAAATTTTATGGTGAGGATAAATCCACGATGTGCAGAGATAGCTCTCTGTCCCACATCGATGACAGATTGATCATAAAGTGGTCAGTTTGGGTAAGAAACTAACAGACTATTTAGCCGGGATTTTAAAGTTTTTAAAGGTGTAATGACAATGCCATCGTCCACCGCGACGTTCAACATAATAGGCTGCAAAGTTTTTTTTATACTGAGTTAAGTCCGTGTGTGTGAACACATGCACATAAGACGACCGCTACACGCGCCCCCACCTGATGTTTCATTGTAGACATAGTCCGATGGAAATTTTGTAGATATGGCCCAACCCTACGGCAGGTAACACAACTCTAAACAAGAAGGGCACTCAGAGAGCGTAGACCTCCTCCAAGGCCAATAGTCCAGTTATATGATATGCATATGTGAAGGCACAACCACTATATGTCTGCACATATATCCCAAACGATCAGTTTTACAGTGTGTAAAAATATGATTGTGCCCAGGCATCTCAGCTGTGCATTTATGTACTTTGTGCAGTTCCGAATTCCAGATTAATCCAGAAAAACACACATCCCTGATTGCTAATTTCTTACACACCTCCTGCATTTTTACATTTTCTATAGTGAGATTTGAGATGCCTGTTTTGTGGCAAGTTTAGTCACAATACACCACTCACTTTAACTACGCCAAATTCAGTTTTTGCCATTGTTACAGCCATTGTCACAATTGACCTCTCACAATGTTAACAAAAGTGAACAACAATTTGTGTACCTGCCCTGGATCTACTTCTACAACCTTCCACCAAGTTTCATGAAAATTGGGCAAGTAGTTTTTTTCCGTGATCCTGCTGACGGATAAACGGCATAACCAGAAACACTACGTCCTTGGTGGAGGTAATGAATTATAAAAAAAAAACCTTGACTTAACCAGAAAAAAACTCATTGGGTTAAAAATCTCTTTTCCAAGAGCGTCCTTGCCAAGACAGGAAGCAGTTTAACAACATTAACAATATTGCAGACATTAAAACAACATAACAATTTACAATGGGAATAAATTGTAGTAAGTTACAAGTTACATCAAAATTTCATAAATATGTACCACAAGTAATAAACAAGGATCATCCGAGTAATTAATCATAACATCTACAGCCAGAATTGCCAGCCTCCATGTCATTTAAAAGTACTTTAAAGTGACCAGTGAAACCGGCTCCTGAAGATTCAGGACATTTTGCAGCTGATTCCATGCACAGGGAGCCGCTTACTTGAACGCCCCGTTTAGGAACTGTTTCTGTATTGTATTAAAAAAAATCTTTGCCCTTCTCTCTCAGGCTACAGCACAGGTCACTCCCGCTCCTCCAGCATGTCAGAGTTCAGCCACCGGAGAAACCATTCAGTCGGCAGTGCCTCAACGGGCATCGGCAGCATCCCAGAGCCCTGTGAGGACCGGGACAGAGAGTCCAGACCCTGTCCTGCTCTACCTGAACACCCAGTTCCCACCGCCACCACTAGCAACCCAGCGGGTACACCAGTACGGAGCGCCTCATCGTGTGAACGACTAAACAGGTGAGTCTTAATTTATTAAGCAGCAAAACTAAATTTATGAAAGTACATATAGGCTTTATCATCACACAGAGAAAGCATTCAGCAAGTCAAACATGGTAGCCTGTTTACTGTAGGCCGTGAGTACAAAATATAGTAGCAGTAAGTTGTTTTAGGGAAGTTAATCACACCTGAGACCTGTGTCACATTTCAGGAAGCAGCTGTCATGCAGTAAAATGCTGTGAAGCAGAACTGCGGAAGAGTATTTGTGGTTTCATTATGTGGTCTCAGTAGGGGCTCTTAGTATTTATAAAAGTGTTATTGTGTTTGTGGTATCTAAAAACATCCAGCCATGAATCATGCTTTTCAAACTAAAGACTTGTGGTTTTTAAGTACTTTTATTGGTTAAGGTGCACTTTATATTTGGTGAACGTCTTTGAAGACCAGCTTTTATTCATATTTTTCTCACATCTGAATTATCTCAGACAATGTAGCATGTTGTACTTATCTACATATTGATTTTCAGGTTTTTTAATGAATAATTCAACATCTACGGAAATTAGCTTTTTTGCTTTCGTGCTAAGGTAGATGAGGAAACCAAACCCACTTACATATCTGTACATAAAACTATTAAGCTACAACTTGCAGTTTGAGTCACCACTGGCTGCCTGGCAACCTCACAGTGGCAACAAGACTCCAGGAAGTTCCTACACACACTAAGACCGTACTCTGTGATGTTATTTTATAAGTCCAACAATTCCCACCAACAGCAAGCACAAGGCAACGGAGGCAACGAAAAACTTCCTTTTAAGAGGCAGAAACTTCAAGCAGAACCATGGCTCAGGGTGGGGCGGCCACCTGCCTCGACCGGTTGGGGGTGAGAGAGAGAGAGGGCAAGAGAAAGAGGGAGGGAGAGAGAGCGAGGGGAGGGGGGCAGCCTATACAATACACACAGGTACAGAGAGTAAAGGTAATGTTGCGACAGACAATGAATAATGATAATAATTATAATGTTAAAGATGATAATAAAAATAACAATAGGACTAGTAACAATAATTGTAGCAGAGGGTGTCGAGCAGCAGGCCACTCGCAACCACAGATCCAGACTCCACAGCTCCAGATCCAGAAACACCTGCAGAAAGTGATAGGAGGAGAGAGGAGAGGGACGAGAAAGCGCAAGACTACAGGAAAGGGAAGAAGTCGAGGTTTATAACATTACATTTTGTATACATTAATGGGATGAGGTTGCATACAGAGGGAGAGAAAGAAGATGAAATGGGAGCTCAGTGCACCATGGTAAATGCCCGGCAGTCTAGGCCTATAGTAGCATAACTAAGGGATGGTTCAGGATTCACCTGAGCCAGCCCTAACTATAAGCTTTATCAAAGAGGAAAGACTTAAGGGGCATGTTGAACAACTAATGAAACACAGCTTAAAACAGGCTAGCTGTTACCTTTCACTTACCTTTTGTAATCTTTCACTAAGCTAAACAGCTGCAGGCTGTACCTTCATATGTACCCACAGTTCAGAGGTATTGATTTTCTCATCTCAACTCTTGTCAAGAAAGTGAATCTGTTGAACTGTTTCTTTAACCATCCTGGCTTTTGTCAGAAGACTGCTCAAATAATATGCACAAACGTGATGTCAAGCTGATCATAGTTTCTAATCTTAGTGGCAAGATAAAAAGCTAGCCTTTGAGTAAACAGTATGCAGCAAGAGGCAGTGGTAGAAAAGAAAAGGAAAGGCCTCTTAGCCACAGACGTTTGCAGTAATACAACTGTCTTAGCAACAGCAGTAAGTAGCACTGGCAAGTGTGTGGCTGCTACCAACAACAGTGAGTCAACTAAAAACAGGTTGAATGCAGCTGAATCATTTTGAGCTGCTTAGATTGATTCCATTGGCTCACTGGTTGACCACATCCCTGCTTAGCACTAAATGAAATGTACATTCAGTATGAGAAACAAACAGCATTAGCCATTAGTGGTTAGATACAAAATGACTCTCCATATCCTCCACTTAGACACCCAGTGAAGCAGGACTCCATGGAGTCTCAGCTCAAGAGAATGGACGACACGCGGGTGGATGCTGATGATGTTGTGGAAAAGATTCTCCAGAGTCAAGACTTTACACCCAGCCTACTAGACTCCAGTGCTGAAGGTAGGCTACACAAACAGAGGTCTTTTTAGAATTGCCATATCTGCAGGTTTTATTCTTTCGGGTGTCAATGTTGTGCAAGTTCTTGGCAGATTTTCCCCATCTTGTATTATCTCAAAAAGGAAAGGTTAAAGTTACTAAATGCATATACCATATTATCATACGTTATAGCACAATCAATCAATTACTTTATTGACAGGACATTAGCAACAATTTTGATAAATTACTTTTACAAAACAAAGATTTGCTGGTTCGAGCTTCTGTTGTGTGGGGATTTCTTGTTTTATACAAAAAATACTACATTTTATGATCATTTTGATTATTGATTTTACTGATTATTTTCTTGATTAATCTATTGTCTATAAAATGTGCAAAATTAGTAAAAATGCCCATCCAATTTCCCCCCAGTGAGATTATCAAATTCCTTGATTTGTCTAAAAGGTTAACGTTTTCAGTTTACTATGATGACGATGTTCACATTTAGAAAGCAGGAGTTGATTATCAAAATTATTGCCAACTCATTTTCTGACCAACTTATCTAAACTTAAATGCACAACAACTTTGCATAACAATAATTCACTTGACAGTATTGTGTTTTAAGTCACAAGTCAAGAATTCACTTGACAGTATTGTGTTTTACGTCACAAGTCAAGTCTGTCTGTGTACTCTGAGGAGTAGGGCATTGTTTTTCTTTTCAAGGTCTCATCCAGCTCAAAGCAAGGAAAAGAAAGCTGCTGTCAATACATGATTATTTTTAGATTGCCTAGCAACTGGCTGCTCCTCATGACAAGAATTATACAGGAGGATGTCAGTTCTCTGTACTGACCAAATGTTACTGCAACTGTGTCCGTTTCAGAGGAAGGCTTGCGTTTGTTTGTTGGTCCTGGGGGAAGTACAGCCCTTGGAAGCCATCACCTTCCCACCAGGTAAGCGTAGGATATTCACTGACGTCATATCAAATGATTTGTTCTTCAAAGTAGATGGAGAGGGTGGAGTTGGTTGTGCAAGGTTCTCTTGTCAAAAGGTTCAACGATTACTTGCCGATTCCTACTTTATGTGGATTAAGAGCACACAGTAACTGCTGTCTAGGAAAATGTTTATTGTTTCAGCTTTTATTGCAATATGGCTCTATGGGTGGCAATATCAGTCTGACTGTTCAGGCTGACACATCAACAACTTTTGGATGGAAATGCTAAGATGGTAAAGGCAGTGTATGTGATTGTGGAGAAATCCAATACCATGACAAATACCATGATACAGAGTGAACAACAACAGAGCAAGTAATGTAACTAACATTAGCTATGTTTTGAGTTAGCAAACTGTTGATAACTTCAAGAGAGAACGAGATGGTCCCAGAGCGAGCACACCAGATCTCTACTACAGCTAACATTACGGCAACAATGTGTCTTGGTGAACTAGAAAGTAAGCTGAATGTAAAGGGGGGCAAGTGATTTAACAATCGAAACAAACACTGGATTTGTTTTTTCAGCGTACACACAGCAGACAGCTAGCGGACTGGGAGGAGATATTCACTGAATTTGAAAGAAAGATGTGTATTGAATTAGAATTGCATTCCACACCTTCAACATGGTCAACATTAAATTTTTAACATCAGTACGTTAGCAGTGTAATTTTAACCATGTTAAAATGTTCTTTAGTGGCAAAGTACAACCTCAGAGGTGTTAGCATGGCTGTATACTCTTGTTACCACTTAGGCCCCTTGTCCACCAAAGCGTTTTTATCTGACGCCAGCGTCTTTTTTCAATACATTCCAAGAGCGTGACGAGGCGCTGAGGCCCCGTGTCCACCAAAGCGTTTTTTGCCAGCTGAAAACGCCACCTGCTGTTCTGAAAACGCCTAGCTGCAAGCGCTGGGGTGCGTTTTGGAGGCGCAGTGTTTTTTTTCGAGAAGCTGTGGTTGCTATGATACATAATTTCCGTGGAGAC
>JAPMOB010210476.1:0-10474 GCA_029875015.1 Lepomis gibbosus | reverse complement strand
AAACAGACTTATAGCACGCACGGAGATGAAAAAGGTATGTATGGACTTATCTAACTCTGGGGGATAAAGTGAATAGGCTAGAGTCCCAAAAAGTCGGAGTGTTCCTTTAACAGTAGCAGTGGCAGTTCAGAAAACCCTCGTATGAAGCATTTTCGTAACGGGCATGGGGAAGGCAAAGTCAAACAACAACATGTATTTTGTCCTTTAGGTTGTATGTCACCCCACTATGTTATTTAATATAAACTGTCCAATAAAAGCAGTATTTGGCAAATAATATATTGGCCTTCACATAATAGATAAAACCATACATTTTTGTTCCGTTATCTACTGTATTAACAGTAAACTGTTGCTGCTGGTTTCATCCATTTTTCATCCAACATAAAGCCAGTAAGGAATTCAGCAGCCAATAACAATAAATCTTTCTGTTTTGCTTATCAAAGCAAGAACAAATCCATTAGTGGTCCCTTGTGCATGACAGTAATATATTTTCATTGGAAATTGGCCCTAAACAATGTTTTCTCAAAAATAATAGCCATTATTTGGACAGCTGAGTGATATTAGATCAGTACAAGTGTGTGTGTGTGTGTGTGTGTGTGTGTGTGTGTGTGTACTGTAGGTGTGTCCATGACTATATTTGTTACAAATGTGGGTCAGTAGCCTCCAGTAGTAAAACAGATGTCCATCACCCTGCAGACCATAAAGATCTAACAGATAGTGTAAGTCAGAACTGGTCTAATCAAAGCTTACATTTTTTCTCAATTGCTTAAACACATTCCTTAAAATTATGCCTCTTTTTCTCGAAACTCTAAACACAAGTCCACAACTTCTCACTCAATTCCCAAACTTCCTATTTTCAGGTCAAAATGAAGTTCTCCACTGAAAACCATTCAGTCTTGCTGGTAAACCAAACTTTGCCATCTGACATGACATACAAACCCTCAAAAACAAACACACTACAACACACTCTTACATACTGATGAGATAAATTCAAAACAGTGAGTTCTCACCTGGCTGATTTTTGAAGAAGCTGACTAAATGAGTTTCAGTTTAACTTTGATTTGTGTAAGCCAGATATTTTTTAAACAAACTATATTGCAAGATATTTTAACATTTGCACACTGTTTAGATAATTCATTACCCATGTTGTACTTGCCTTCACCTAAATTAAAGTTGCAGATATCAATGAAAAGGCATTGATGCCTTTCAGACCTCTTCAGTTACTTAACTAGGTGGACTTTGATATTGATACTAATCCACTCATTAAACGGTTGACTTGCTTTCTTTTAGCGTTTGTACGTAAAGCAATCAGAATGCCAAGCCAAATGCATACACAAACAAGTGAAAATCATTCAGCACTAAAGGGCAAAAGCTTTTCCTTCCCTCCATGCTACGGTGCCTTTTTCCAATACATATTACCTAATAGGATGTGAGAGGAGTGTTGCCTTCCTCACTCCCTGACTGAAGCTCATACAGACAGACACACACGGATTGAACCCAAGGGACGTTGCTGAAGTTGAACTGGAGGCCAATGAGATTCTGTTGGCATTCACCACTCTGATAGTGAAAAGGAGGGAAAGAGTCCTCTCTAGTATCCATCACATGTGCAGAGGGTAACAAACACAAACCTGGAGAGTGGGGTCTCTATATTTATAGCCAACCTTAATCCCTAACATTATCATTTATTTCAGCTTTGGCACTTTCTAGCTGGGTGTGTGTGTGCGTGTGTGTGCATATGTGTGTTCATCTCTCTATATTTATCACCTTGTTAATTCCCAGCTTTAACATTCATTTAGTCTAAATCTCCCCATCTCGATGTGCCCATGTGCTATGTGTGCATATCTGTATGCGTGCCTGTGTGTCTCGCTTTATTTATTGCCCTATTAGTTTCCAGAATTACCAGTTACACACTTCCTGTGCCGTTGTGCATTTGGCCCTATATTTAATTCCTAGCCATTCACTCATGGCTCAGTGGCTACACAGGATGTCAAAGGTTTGTGGTACGAGGCTGACAAATATCTAGAGAGACTGAGTGAGGAGGCCAAACCCGACCACAAATGAAAGGAGACAAATACAGCGAATACATGCAGCCCGTTTAAGTTTGTGCAGGATGTATGTCTCAGTTTTAAGGCATTAAAAGGCTCCAATAAATTTAAAATGGATGTTATAGATATGATTCAAAAATGAGCTATTTCAATGTGACCTGGCATGTAGTGTGAAGGGCAAAGTAAGAAGAGTGTATTTAAAGTATTTAAAGAGAAAATGTTAAAATAAACTGAAAAGAAAAGTGAGTGCCACTTCGAGTGAACTCAGGTAAATGTCCTCCAGAAATGCACATTTCGTCTCCATTTGTCTCGTCTCACTTGGCACTTCTTTCAAGTTGTGTTTTACATTTTGTTTTGGACACTTGCCAGGTACTGAAGTATTCCTGCTGAGAGGAACTAAAGAAATATCATCCCTTCACACGTTGGATGTGTGCTCAGAGGCTTGGGAGTAGATCAGCCATTGCTCAATTGGACACACACACTTGGTGTGTGTCAGTGTGTGTGTGTGTGTCTGTGTGTGTGTGTGGTGTGGTCTCTGTGCTAGCCAGCCCTCTGTCCTTGTCCTCAGTTAAGTGAGAGGGGTTCATGGCTGAGTTGAGCTAATTGTTTGACAGTGGTTAACATGTGTGTGTGTGTGTGTGTGTGTGTGTGTGTGTGTGTGTGTGTGTGTGCTAATGGCATTGCAGTCATTAGTAGCAAAAGCCTACCTAAGTGCACAGGTCAATTAGAATACTTAGTGTCCACTTCTTCCCTGATTTTCGCCTGCTAGATCTTCTCTTCCCTACCTCCTCATGGTCACAAATAGAAGTTATGTCACACCAAAATTCTGTGAATGTGGTGTGAGCATTTAACCAGAAATGAGATATATTGAAAACAATGTGTTTGTGAGGAGGCAAAAAGCAATGTGCATGCAACAACACATAAAAATACACATACAAATGTAGTGTAACATTACATACATTAACTCCAATGGGAAAAGTTTAATATAGAAGAAACTGCTTGGAGTAAAGAAATGCAGAGCTTGACTGTTGATACAGTTAGAAGTGACATTTATTGCTTTTTGCCTCCTCTCCTGTATACCTCATTTACCCCCACTTCCTTCATTCCCTGCTCATGCCCTTTTATGCTCTTTCTACCTCTCCCCTTTGTTTTACTGTCTGACCTTTCTTAACATCTTTTGTCCCCTAAGCTCATTTTCCTATGTTGTCAATCTTGTCCTCCTTCTCCCTTAAACTCCCCCCTCTTTTGATCCCAGTGGTTTGACAATTGTGGTTGACAAGGCACATCAGACCTGGAACCAAATTCTCATAGGTTGGTAAAATTAACCACATCCCCCTTTTAAAGAGAGCCTCATTCATTGCTCAGAAGATTATGGTTTTACAACTGATATTGTATCATTATGTAAAAGACAGGCAAATCATAGCTCTGTTTTGCATACATTTTCCATGATTTTTCAGTCGCTCATAATAACAAGTTTAGCTGGAGTAAATTGCCTTTACACAGTTTCCTGACTTCTCCACTGAAGTGCTTACAGTTACTGTACCTTCCCTTGGCATGATGAATGTATACATCCGTCAAACAAATAGTTGCTTGTGCTTGACAAACTAAAAGATAGAAACGCAAGAGTGGAGAGATTAAAAAGGGGGATGGGCTGGCAGGCAAACTGTCCTTCTGCAGAATTAATAAGTAACCAGTATTGTATTGAGCAGTGACACAAAAATGCCTAGTTTGAGAGCCACACCTATTTCTTGAGGTTCTTACAATGTGTGCATGGAGCTAAAAAATAACCAGACATGATAAGAGAGACCCAACTTTCGAAATAGAAACCCACACAGTGTGTGTGTGTCTGTGGTGTGTGTTTAGTGCGTACCAGACAGAGAGATTAGAAGGAGACAAACACAAAGAAAAGAGCAAGGCAGGGCAAACAGACACAGGTAGAGATGAAGCGACAGACTCAGAACGATATAGTTTAGAGGCCATGTGTTGCATTCAGCATACATATAGTGTCTGTTTTTGTCAGAAGGTCTGTGTATTCTGTGAAGTGGAACGAAACAAGACAGTGGATTAAAGATCAGGAGGGCAAAGACTCTGGTGGAACAACACAAAGCGTCTAAAAACAGCTGTCGGATTACACCTTAAACCCCCCCCCCACACACACACACAGCCTTGTGGCACTATCTTCATAAGGACCTTTTTATTGAGATGCATTCCCTAGCCCATAACCTTAACCTAATTCTAACTTGAACCCTTAAACCAAATCTTGACCCTCAAAAAAACCTTTAAGCTTGTGGGGTCCTGGATTTTGGCCCCAACAAAGCTTTCAGACCCCACAAATATAGTGGAATCCTGGTTTTTGGACCCCATGAAAATAGTAAAACAAGCCCCCCCCCACACACACTCTTATATAAGCCTGCAGGTCTCACAGATGAATATGAATGTTTGTGCCTGGCTGAGTTTGTCTGAGTTGCTTTGAGGGCCACTGAGCAAACGACAGGTGTATCAATCTGTTGCCTGTCTCTTGATTGAATAAACCAGCCAGTAAAACAAAGTAAATCCTGTTGTGAAACAAGATGCTGTAGGCAGGCTAAGGCTGAATTCAGACCAAATTTAGGTGATGCTGCAAAAACCTCCCATTCATTTTGAATGGAGGTGATTGGTTTAGGCTGTGGCCGTGGGGGCCACAGGGGATGCCAGAAAAAGACGCAGCAACCTTCGGCAACAAAATCTACTTTTGGAGAAACGTCACGCTACGGTGGCGACAGTGCTCCATAGTGAATGAAGAGAGGGAACACAGGTAGTGAGAAAACTGGTGAATCAGAGAAATAAAGCGTTATTTTGCGACTGTTTCACAGCAGTTAAGTTCTAAAAAGCAGAAATAACCCACAACACCACCACATGACCCTGCAACTAGTAGCAGAAACGCTGGATTCAGTCTGAACACAGCCTTCAAATTGGTTCTAATTTTTAACTAAATGTTCTGTACATCTGCAGGTGGAGAACCTATTAGAATTATATTATCTTCTGGGATGTGAGAATAATTACATTTTGGAATAAGATTACAAGAAATGTCTCTTATTTGGTGAGTGGTTAAACAGTTGTACACTAAGTTATGATATGGAAGACTGGCCAGCAAGGTCAGTTTTTCAGTTCATCATGACGTCATTCATTGGGCTGTCTCTTTAAATGCTATCCACATTTTCATCTGTTTGGTAGAGCACTTAGCATGCACACCTACACATGAGCAGATGAGGTGGATAGGGACCAGACTGTATTGATTTAAAGTGGATATTTTCTCCACAACATACAGGGATTGCTTGTTAGGTTCCACATGATAAACAGCAGGCCAGAGAAATGGGTCTTATTACCATTCATCCTGGAAAGATATACTGAGAAAACATCTTTCCAAGGGGAACATAAAAAGAGGCAGTTCACCTTTTGTATCATATTATTTCCATTGTATCATTTCACTGAAGTGTATTAAAATACTGAGTGGATTAATAATCAAAATCAAACATATCAACTTGTGTTAAATCTTCCATTTCTTTGCAATAAATTGGCCTTGTCTTGGAGGTGAAATGCTCTTCTGAAAGCACGTTAACCCAGGAATCAAACTTCCTGCTAAGAGAATAAGGGAGATGTTGTCGTTGACGTGGGGCCTGTCGCTGCTACTATCCATCTATCGGCATGTCTGTCACTGTTCTCAATGTTAATTCCAGAAACTGAAACACAATCACAGCAGCAGGGGAAATAAAGCTCAACTAGAGAGAGATTGAAATGACAGCACACTCCACTGATCCCTGGCTAAATAGAGGTCAGCAATAAATCAAGGTCGGCTCGGAAGAGCTACTGTTAATGAGAACAGAGAGTGACAAAGAGAAGGAAGAAACAGAGGGTGGAAAAGTTTTCTAAACTAAATACGTGCGTGTGTTTGAAGATGTGTGAGTCTCTGTGTTTATTAGTGTGTGTATTGTGCATACGTTACTCTCCCAACTACATCCGTATGTTATGTTTAAGTATGCGTGTGTTGCCTCCTGGGAGTGGGAGATTACAAAGCAATCTGCTGTGCTTTAATTAATCTGGTCTGTTTTGTGGATAACATGTAGCCCCTATATGTATGTGTTTAATCCTCAATGTGCTTTATTAACCACTACTAACTGCCACTTTTACTACATGTCTATAATATTTCTCTCTTCTAGTACACAGCTCTTGTCCCCGACTGAGTCACTGTCTTTGTCGTTGCATGTCACTCTCTGCGCTGCTAGAAGTTGCAGCCAGCCAACAGTGGCTTCCATTGTTGCGCTCACATTTTTAATACCCATTTCTCCACTCCCACACAAGTTAATTCAATTGTCTGGGAGCCACATCATTTTTCCCACAGCACTGCAGACTGCACTATGGGCTGAGTTGTAAAATGTGGTTGCTCCCTCTCTCATGGACACCAGGTGGACAGTCTGTCTAATTACATGCAAGCATGCCAATAACGGTTGGTGCCTGTCCAATTGTGCATTCGCATGTAAATAGGTTCAAGGATGGCAGCGCCTTTTCTAATCTTGTTCTTCTATGCAAATAAGGTTCAGATGTAGTTCAGCCAACCTCATGGTTTACAATTAGTATATATAGAGTCATACACACAAATCTGCAAATTCAGCTTCACAAAAAAAATGTTACAGTTACAGAGCCCTGTATATGCTGTGTCACTGTCACAGTGTCTCCCTGTCTTTTCTTACTGGGACACTTGAATAGAGCAGCGCCATCATTAATGTTATTAGTAACACTTTTTCTTCGATCACAAGTAAAAGTCTGCTGCTGTTTTGAACCTAAATGTTTTATGTCTAAAACCAACATTACATTAGCACGTTCCAAGGCACATGCCAGCACAGCTTTTGGACACTTTTGCTCCGCTGACTGTCCTGCACATGTTGGCTCTGGTTGTATTCTTGCTTGATTATTGAACATTGTTTAACTTAAGCCAAACACAATTTCTGATGACTTTCACGTCATAGTTAAAAGCTAACACCACTACAAAATAGCAGGCAAGTCAAGCTCAAATACTTGGTTACTGTATACCAAGAACTCCTTTTGGTTGACTGATATGTGGTTTCGGCTCCAACAGCTGGCTGAGGTGTAATATGCTCTCCAGAAGATTGATGAAAACTAGTCAAGCTCCACTGCTATATAATCATCGAAAAAACTGATATTGCCACAAAGGAAACCTGTCAGTAAGAAACCACAGTAGTAGTACTTCTGCCATTCATGACGTTAGAAACCGACAGTGGAAGGTTGTGAAATGTAAAGATACAGAGATTTTGCAAATTATTCAGGTACATCATCCCATGACTACTACACAATGTGCACATACGTTTAAACTTTGGCAAGCATCAATGTAATTCAAACCAGATCTGACTAAAAGTGTGACCTCTCTACTGTTAAAAGAACTTAAATTAAGGACCAATGTCAGCTCCACATGTAAACCTTTGGCCCCCATATAAACAGAAATACTAGAACACACACAACAGACTGTCTTATGCTCTGCCATGGCAGTTTGTTTTAGTTGGTGTTTAAGAAAGATTTTGGTGCCAAACAAAGCCTGTTTCTTATTAGTTAGCCACAGAGATGGACAGAGAGAGACAGAGGATAGCAGGAGTAACCGTACACTTGGACAAAGGAAAGACCACAGAATCTGCACTATATCAGCGGTATTTCATCAAACCCAAAAACAGGGTTTTGCCTTCTCATGTTTTTCTCTCTCCCGTCTTAACTTGTTCCCATTCCTCCCTTTCACACTTTCTTCTCTCTCATATGCGCACACGGACACAGTTCCCCACTGTTCCCCACTGTTCCCCAGTAACTGCACTTTGACCAGCAGCGAAGGCGTTAGATGGGAAGAGAAAAAAGGGAGAAGGAGGTAGAGAAGAGGAGGAGAAAGGCAACAGGCAGATGTGGCTTAGAAGGAGCAGTGGGACATTTTACAAGCCTGCTATTGTCTGGCAGAGAAGAGAGATTCAATAGAAACTACAGTAGTTAGATAATGGAAGCATTCTCCATGTCACCCATTGTTGGGAGGGACACATTTATGATTGCATATTGATTTTCTATCCCTTGATTACCAAATTAAATTCAGATATATACTACAGATGGATGAAATAGTTTCATCACTTTTTGTACCCCCCGAATGTTTCCAAACAAGACCCTGATTAGGTAGCACCAGCTATTTGTAAATCCTTCCTAAATTCTTATTGATTACTAGCTAGTTTCAAAGTAGTGATGCTCTAAATCAGGTATAGATCTTAAGGAATATCTAATAATATATTAAGAGTAAAGACTTTTGGGGCAGAAACATTTGTATCCGAATAATATATTAATCTTAACTGCCTTTGTAAAGGACTTTATTCATATAATCTATGGAAAAACATGTGTGTTGTAAGAGTTAGTAGGAGCTAATCTAACTTTGTCAACGATATTAAAGTCTAATGTTTTATAATTTGAGTCAGATGTTTTATGTGAAATGTAATTTTAAGTGTTCCCAGTTTACATTATTATTTTGATCAAAAGTCAGGTCAGGTGTCTTGAACATATTAATTATTTTACTCTTCAGTCTAAATGAGTCACATATTGGTAACCAACAATAATTCTATCAATAAGCTAGACAGTAGACAGACAGTACTGGATCTGTGTTGTCTAAGATAGAGATGCATGACACATACATGAGTGAACAAATCATTATTCCTGGAATATTTGTCAAAATTTTAAAAAGAAAGTGGCGTGAGATTTGTACAATGGGACAATTTGCAATGTTGCTCAAACTACCTTTCAATAGAAGACTGGGGGAAAGCAAAGCAAATTTAACTAAAAACCTGAAAAAATTATCAAAAAATTCAGTATTCATGAACAATATGTGAAGCAAGACAAATTTCTAATGGGTTTCTGCTATCAAAGCAGGAACTTAACTGCTATTGGACAGTCTTGATTGATTATCACTGTTAATAAATCAAAATAAAACAGTTAAATATTTGAAAATAACACTAATTAAAGCATATTTGATAAAAAATATTAGAAGACATGTTCACCCCTCCTGTTTTCAGGAATTTAGATCTTGATCAAGACTTAAGCAGGATAGCTGCTTTATGATCTTAGAGCAGGGTCCTGTAGAGTCACATCCCCTTAAAAACTACTGTGGGTAAATCTACCAAATAAAATTAGCAAAGCATGCAATTTGAATGTAATTAGATTTGTTAGTATTTCATTACTTAAAAAATACATTAAAGCTTGTAAAGCTTTGCAGGAACCTTAATTTCCCTGTCCCAGCAAGTGACTGACAGAAAACTGTGCATAATGTAGTGCACACACTAATGTGAGAAATCCCAACCTGAGCAAAATGAAATAACAGTAAAACTTATCTTTGACTCAGGCTTTCGTGTTTACTGAGATGGATTGTCTACCTTTGGCAATTAAGGAAGGTGTTTCTCAAACTATATATGAATGGCATCAAATCTTCCCCTTGATAAACAGATATACTGACTGTTTACGGACGTCAGCTGGGATAATGTGAAGGAGAAGGGCAACCTTGATTATTGGTTCAGATGTGAACTGCCAGTGTTAAGGACATTCTCACCAACCTGGCAACAATAGGCTAGAGTATGGCCAGCGAGCTGTAATTAGCTGTAATTACGACCTTCTAATCTTCTGTTTACTCGCCTTTGTCTGTCTTGATGGCTTTTAACATTGTACAGTGCCCCTGTCTTCCTCTTTGACCCTTTTTTTCTTAACCATAAGGTCGCATGTCTCTCTATTTACCCACAGTGTCAGCAGCAGATCCTATAGATACTAACACCCCCTGAATGTGTCTCACTTTTTATTACAGAATAGCTCCTCAGCTGGTCTGAGTCTCTGTGTGTCTTCAGTCGCTTTTAAAGGAGCCTTTCCGGAGCTTAGTTATGGTTCTTTCTTTCTATTTCTTAGAGTTTCTTTAAAGGCCACTTTTGTTTGTTTTGTAAGAAGGAAAACTCTAAGAATTATCTTTTCACTCTTTGGCCTCTTAGCCTTTTGCCATTTTGCTGAAACTCTCAAACTAAGCTGCGCCTTCTCTTCTCTTTTCAATAGGATAGTATTAAAATAATTAATAATTAAAATAGGATAATATAAAATAATTTGCTTGGCTAGTTTATACCGCTCTAAAAGAGTGCTCCTTAAAAACTTTTTGTCAAAATGTGACCATTATGTGCTTGAACTCTGAAGGATATATTCATTACCAAATGTTATGCATTTGCAAACCAAAGATTGTCATAAGCATCTCTTGACCTTGTTGTCTTCCCTTTTCTTCTCTGCCTGCCGCCTGTAGCAGATGGGTGGTTCAAACAGTCAGACAGACACAGACAGCAGACAGAAGGCTCTGTCTGGAAAATAATTTCTTGAAACAGATACCTGCATTACAC
>JAPMOB010210475.1:0-17642 GCA_029875015.1 Lepomis gibbosus | reverse complement strand
CAAGCTACTCAGACACAAGCCAGGGTCTGATCAACCCTGGCTGGGTCGCCTGGGCGAGGGTGTATGATGTTGTGAGACCCAAAACACCCAATGAACCCAGGATACATCACTGATGATGTGTCTGAGTTGCACCAGAGGTGTATTTAAAGAAAAAATTACACTGCTTCAGTGTAAGACTTTTATGAGTTTATGAGTCCTCAGCCCTAATGTATTGACAGATGGGGTACTATAGCAGTACCATTAAAATGACCTTGGACTTAAATAGAGCCCAAGTCCCAAGGGTGTCATAGCTAAAGACATCCCCCTTTTGGGGGGCAGAGCCCCTTATCTTATTGGTTGCTCGTCACAATTAGTTTCTTTCAGGTTTCTGATTTATAAGATCAACAAAATTTCATGAAGTTGCTGATCTGGTAGGTGTCTAGGAAACGCTTCATAACAAGTCAGATTGCAGTGTGTTTGGGGTTTTTTTGTGTATAGAAAGCAGAGCTAATGACTCGAAATTATCAGTCAGATCTATTTGTCAGCCATCATAGCCTGCCTCTATAACTCACTGTCGGTACGTGTCTACCAGTGCGCCCAACGTTAGTGGAGGATGGTGTAGATAAATAATTATATTAATGGCTTGGTTAGCTCTTTCCTGCGTGGGTTAAGACGCAAGTAAGTTTGGAATTTACCCCGTAAGATAAATCATACTGCTGCTATCCAGCTCTTGTTAACCTGCATTTATCTTGTATTCAGTCATCACAGTTTCTTTCTCAGTTTAGCTACAACATCTTACTGTGGTTGTTACTGTGGTCAGTTAATGATATGAACAAGGAGATTTGTTCAGATTTGAAGAAAGGAGGAATGATTTCGCTCCTCTGGCCACCAGGTGACTTTGTCTACCCACCTCTCTGGTTTTTTTGTTTGTTTTCTATTTTGGATGTATAATTCCTGGACATATTCCATACAAACAAGAATGGTTGAAATGTGAATTAATGTGTTGAAATTACTAAATAATTCAATCTGATTTTAAATCCTATTCCATTGGGGATGGCAGTGAGGGTTCCACAAGCTGCTGGAAGGCTGACTCTCGAAAGAGGAAACCTTGTCTGAAATAGAACAGGTTACACATTCTAACAATTGGTTTATTAGCACAGGCAGCGCCCTCTAATCTGCCACTCCTTGAGTTGCTGACTTTGTTGACACTGGGTTAGGGTACAATGGCAATTTATTAGTGGTTCTTTGTCCTGCTTGGCTGAACCAGTGCATGGATGCAATGTTCTGCAGGGGGGAGATAGAAAACTCAAACATTGTTGGCATTGAAAACAGATTTTACATTGCTAAAGCAAGTGTGAAATAACACGTTATTATCACATGCATCTTTTTTCTTCTTGGTCATCATCATGGCTCCCATATTATGAGTTATCTAAAAAGCAATTACACAGAGTTTTTAAACTTTCCCCCACAGCTCCACTTAACATTCCCCCTGATTATTGGCCCCTAGGATCCTTGTGTACAGGCTGCACACACACCCTCTAACAGCAGACATTAGCCATGATAATGGTTTTCCCAGTGGGGGGTTTAAAGGCTGTGAAATAATGTGTCTCTCTCTATACAGCACGGCTCTTCTTTTGTCCCGAGTGAAAGCCAAAGTAAAAGCTTATTATACACTAAAAGCTGCAATTATTGAAATTGGGACACATGCTCTCTGGTAAAACTTTTTAGAAAATGGTCAGCAGCACATGAGATTTGTATAATTGGTTAAAACACTTTTACACTATTTTTAGGTATCTTTGCGTCTGTACAGGTTTGTGTTAATTTTGTGTTAATTGTGAGTGTGCGTGAGCCTCTTGGATGGACCAATAAGAAGGTTATTAGATTCTTTCTCCATCATCTGTTGGTAAACGTCACTTCGTGCCTGTTGTCTTTCCATGTATTTTGTTGCCATTGTTGTGTATGGTATGAACAGAACAGGAAAAGCAACAAAAGTTTGTCCACAGGGAGTCTTTGCACAAGATGTATCAGTTTGACATTTACATTGAAATGGAAAGTGTGACCGAATGAGGCTTCATGTCTGACTCCTGGTGTAATTGTTTTAAAGGAAAGGCACAGAACCACTCTCCCTTAGGACGTTAGCACTGATGCTTGACAAGTCAGAGCTAACAGACACCTGTTAATACACAGCTTTGATGAGCGGCTGTGTTTTGCCACGTTAAGACGACAAACAACGTCTAAGCGAGGGTAACCACTGCTGTTTTTAATTAACGCACCACACTTGCAATCACAGCAATAAATTTGTCTGCTGTGTTGTCTGGTGAAAGTAGATCAAAGTCAAAGCTGCGCCAGCAGTGTGCATTTGAGGTGAGCTTTTTGCTTTTTTTGCATTTTTTAACGTGAGAGCTACAGGGAAATATACAGTGCAGCTTTTTAATGTCACCGTAACTCAGTGGAGTAGCAGAATGAAATTCCCCTTTGTGTTGACAAGAGTGGCAGGTCGTCCAGAAATTTATATTCATGGCTGCAAATGGAAATGGAACAACCAAGAGGGGTGTCCTGCAGTGCCAGGGCCTAGTTATTGATGTGCAGTGGAGGGGAAAGAGTGACATTTAAGTGCGTGAGGATGAGCGACCCATGACCAGCTTGAATACTCTGCAGCAGATGCCCTTGCACATATAGAACCAGGCTATAGAATGGTTTATCTTTATAGGAAACTGAGGGGAGCTGAGAGGAATGGGCCTAAGAGCTGAGGGAGTCATTTCAGCTAGCCTCCACCTTGCCGCAGTCACGGGAGACAAACAGGAAAATCAATACTCCCACTCAGGACAGTTCACTACAAGGGCCTCCCTCAGCGCCGCTATCTGTCAGAGCCAGTCCCTCAAGCGGGTTGAGATGGGAACTGCTGACAAGGTAGGTGTCAGAGCTCACTGATCACACTGTTAGAGAGCAACTGAAGTCTTGTTCAGCACCACGGACAGCTCCAGACAGACAGCCAGACACAAAGGGCTCTGTCAAAATGTTGGTCCCAGGTTTATCTGCCCTTTTTCTTCACACGTTTAAAACATGTTCTCATTAAATTTCTGGAAACATGAAATTAGTGTACAGGAGGTGCTTAATCATTTTAACATACTTTCTGTGTGACTGGCATAAAAAAATAGAATAGAAAATAGAATTACCATGTAATGACCTTTAGGTTTTATTAATTTTAATATGAATTTTGATTAAGCTCTCAATTAAACTTATTTTTGCCTGTTATTATGGGTATGTTCAATATCAAATGGATAAAAGACATTATTAAATCATATGAATAATAAAATATATAAATTAACCAATAGGCTAAATTGTGAAATGATTTACAGATATAATAATTGGGTGTAATAGTTTTGTCATTCTTATTTTGTTGAAAATTTTATTACAAAATGTCCCTTTTTCAAAAGTTTATAATAGCATTTATTTTTCCTAATGACAGTTTTATTTCATGGTGCTTTTAATTTCAGTGTCACTTTTGATAACAGTGCTGTTGTCACCAGTCACCACTTTTCCACCAATCAAATACCACACAACCCAAGGTTGTATAAAGAAAAAAACAATTGTAGTCCCTTCACGCTACACACACAGAAATTAACAGATCATTAATGTGTATTAAAATAGCCTATGGTAAAATATCAAATAAAACAGGCTATATACTGTTATTTATATACAAAGGCTATATACATAGCCTACACATATAGACCCAGAACATTCTGCAGTGCATTATTTGAATTTGCATCTGCAGAGAATGTAAACAGCAGCAACAAGACGACAATATGGTTTCATCTTTACATAAAAAGTCTTTTGGGAAACAGTGTCCATCTTGACTGCACCAGTCATCATTGATGTAAAACACAGAAACCGCCTCTTCTCATCTTGCAGGAGTCTAACTAGCCAGCTAGCCCCTGTAAGCTAGAGCAACAACAATACCAGCGTAATTCTGAATCAACAAACCAGAGGCTGCTTCTTTTAAATAAACACAGTGCGACACAGAAATTATTTAGCCTAACAAGGCCACACATGCTACCTAGCAAGTCAGCTAACCGGCTAGGTTGCCATGTGAGCTTTAGATTCTTAACAGCAAAGTGAAAAGCCAGCAGCTAATATTAGATCAGGGGTGTTAAACTAATTTTCACCACAGGCCACATAAGCATTTTGGTTACCCTCAAAGGGCCAGTTGGAACTGTAAGACTGTATAAACATACTTCACTGCAATCTATTCCTTAACATATTGTAAAATAACTGTCTCTTTATTTGATTATTTAGCCTATTCAAGTTAAGGACATATAACCCATCAGATGCAAAAATATAAGCAAGAGCATTTACTGTATCTGTGTTATTATAACATGTATACATTAATTAATTCATCAGGTTTAGAAACCCATAATACTCCAATCTTTGTTATGTACTTGAAAAGTATATAACAAAAAACTATTAAAGTAACTTTTCCACAGACAAGAGGGGCAGAACCATTGTAAAACAAATAATTGTGAGCTGCTAATAACATGTGTGACAGATGTCGCATTTGCCCTCTCCACACAGCCTTGCAGAGGGCAAACATCTGACTAATAACAGAAGTTTTATTACCTGGAAAAATGCCGACGTATATTGTAGCTACTCCTTCATCATCGACACTGGCTCAAAACCAGTGCTTGAAGTGGACAAAGTTAGCTGTGTTGGAAACATTCTGATTCTGACCTGTACCCAGCGTCCCCATGTAAATGACAACTATCTGTCAATATGCCCCGCCCCATCCAGGCTGTGATTGGTCGGTTCACGACAAGTGACATTGACGAGCTACATTCGGCTGCTTGAAAGGCACCGAGCTTCTCTTCTCCGTCGTCTCTGGTCTCTCTGCGCCGACAGAGTTTAGCAGGCAGAGAGAACGGGAACTGGTGAGCGTCAAAAAGCGCCCAGAGAACCTGATATGAGGGCAAAGGAGAGTACCGGCAGCTTGGGAGAAGTCCCGGTACGCAAGAAAATGTCCCGGTACGCCAAAGAGTAAAATGTCGAGGTGCTGATCTGCGTACCGGGGCGTTCCGGCTAACTTCAAGCACTGCTCAAAACAAAAAGACATAGGCCTAGCCCGGTTTATCTCCTTATTAACACAAACGTGTTTACTTTCCCATCGTTCATGAAATTGCCTTCCTTCTGCATAAATTTTAACGGACATTTTGGGATCGTTTGTATACATTTCTCATCTCCACTTGTCCTTAAAAAACCGTAGTTAAACCGAGTTAAACGGGGTGTGGAAAGATCGCGATATAGTGCGGGAATGCCGTCAATTCGCAGGTCACAAAATCGCCATGCATTGTGGGAGATGTACTTTAAATAAAGGTAATCAAGAGTATAAAGGTATCAAGAAATGAGCTAATAAAGTACATTTTCAAAACTAGTAACACATATCTAGCTCTAATTCAATTCTATTTCAATTAAAACTTGTATTTGAGAAGATATGAACAATAATTTCAATCTGCACCAAAAAATAGATGAAATTACCAATACATAAACTCTCAAGCTTGTGACTTGCATACTTCTTTGTTTATTGTTGCAGAAATTTACTCACTCACTCACTCAAAATCACTCACTCCTAGATCAGTATAGTGTTATATTTAATACAATCAGATTACAACGGTCCCGTACCATCCACGTCTGGATCAGTAACTGCACAATATGGGCAAGTCGATCAAGGCCCATACCAATCGAGTTTTTTGTCTCTATTAATACTATGTGGTTTATCTGCCCTGTTTGTTTGTCGTGGTCATCCCGATGGCCAGTCCGCCCTTGCTGTCAGCCATCCATTAAAGACAGAAAATGCCCATGAGAAAACCACAATCGACATTAAAAAATTTAAAACCTGATGGAAGATCATCATGAATCCAAGCACACAACTTCCAGTGCACTTTTTTGATACTTCCATCCATTCAATTAATAGCCCTGTAAATGGGGAGTGTGTAAGAGACAGACCAACAGTCACGTTCAGTCTCACTATTTGCAGTGAGTGTGTGTGTGTGTGTGTGTGTGTGTGTGTGTGTGTGTGTGTGTGTGTTTGTCTGTGGCGAATGAGAGGTGCAATCAGTGAGTGCTGCCAATGGTAATGAAGCCACCACTATAAATGGGCTAGTCATTCATGATTAACTGCCGTGTCATGCCTGAAGTAATTGCCTTAATTAGCTATTGAACAGGTTTCAGGGTTAATGGGACAACAGGTTGGCAGTGAACCTGATTTACCATTGGAAGTTAATGATTTTGCTCTCATCTTCTCCTCATTCCTCGAAATGATTTGATTAACAGTATGGGAGAAACAGATCCCCTTGTTTGTTAATACAAAATCAATTTCATGCCTGGCTGAGCTATCTCTGACAGTGTTTTTGTTGGGCGAGCAAGGTCTTCAGTCAGCCACTGGAGACAGGACAAACACAGAGAGGCCTGTAGAAGAGTGTAGACGGTAAATCTGCCTCGCTGAGTGCAGTGGATGTTTGGAAGCTGGCAGCTCTCCCACCCTGCCCACAAATTTACCTCCACTAAGCTTTTCTGTCATGACTAGCAGCCAATCCGGTGGGTTTTCCCTGCGACTATGTCGGAGGAATAAGCCTTTGCGAGTAATTGGGAAGCAGGTACTGGAAAGTCTCCCCTGTTGTCCAAGATCAATGTGTTTGGATGTGTGTTTCGTGCGCAATGTCAGAGGGGAGATAGTGTGAAGATATTGTCCTCAAGTCCTCATATGCCAAGACCATTTAATTGGCAAAAGAACTCGGCCCTGTATTGAATAGAGGTCAAACTATAACAGCCTTTTTACTGTTAACCTCTATTTTTCTCACTAAAAACAGTTTAGACAAACAATTTGGCTCTGTTTCTTTGTGGCATATTGTGCTTGCAGCATGGCTTGGGTATTTTGGCAGAGCTCGCATGCTGGTTTTAGAGCAGTTGTGGAAATAATACAGCCTTTGATTTTCCTTTCTTTGTCACAGATTGCTTTAGCTTATAAATACACGTGATGAGAATAGGTTGGTAGCCACATTATGCATCCTGGCCAGCCATGGTTTAACAGTGATGTAGCAAATCAGTTCACTTTCTCTCACTGTTATACAGTTCACAGTGAAAACATACAGTACATGGAAACACAGCTGCTTCCTCTGTGAGCTGTGAAATCATTGTAGTTAGGGCTTTGTACTCCAAAACACTTTTTCAACTTTTTATGCATGTAAAGAAGCTGTCAATCGCCAGAAAATGATTTTAACTATTTTGAAAAATAATTAATCGTTTTATTTATTTGTAAAGTAATTTTTCAAGTATAAATTCCAGGATTACCCTATGTTACAGCGTCTCAAATCTGATCATTTGTTGCCTTTCTCTGTCATAGTAAATTAAATATCTTTGGTTAGGTTTTGGACTGTTGTTCTGACAAAGCAAGCAGTTTATTGACAAGACATTGTCTTGGATTTAAAGAAATTGTGACATGCATTTTTTTTTAACTTTCTTCAGACAATTCATAGACCAAACGGACTGTCTAATTGTTTAAACAAGGCAATAATCGGAATTGATTAATTGTAATACTAGGACCAGACAAATTCACAAACTGGTGAAAATTAGCAGTTTTGAGTTGTTTTTCTGAATTCAGTCAGAAAACCTAGCTGTGGTGAATAAAATGTACATTGACATTTGCTGATACAGCCCTGATACCTATAGATTAAAGGCATATAGTGGAGCAGTAAAAAGCAAGGAAGTTTCTGCTGAGCTGCTAAAAAACAACTTTGCACTGCCCCATGGGAGTCATATAGGTGGAGCCACAATAGAGTAAATAAAGTATGAGTGTATTCCATAGCTTTACTTTGTTTGAGGGGTCGAGTTGGGGGCAAGTTGACCTTAGAAGGAAAAAGTTGTCGCTGTAGATAAACAAGGGAGCAATATGGAGGATGAGGACTCTGACTTATGGGGTGTCAAAGGAACTCAACCACCAAGTCTTTTTCTGTGTTGTATTTCCTCATGCGTTGTGTCACAAAATAACAAAGATTATTTCATGCCCCCTTCACAGTATCATATCTATCAGCCCGGCTGTTTGTTCAGCACTCTTGAACTACGACTCTGCACACAACAGTCTCTGAGCGGTTCTCGCTCCGCAAGAACCAAACAGGTTTGCAGAGTGGACGCGTTGCGTTGTGATGGAGAGGAGGGTTTTGTGTCACTGTCTCATCACAAGTCCTGCATTGCTTGTGATGAGGATGCTGACAAAGTTTCATCATCTGTGGAGCAACAGCGAGAGGATCACAAGCAAGTGAGCAACAAAGATATTATACAGACATGTCAGTCTCCTTCCTCTCTCTCTCTCTCTTTGTTTCTTTCTCTGTTTCTTCCTCTCTTTTTCCTCTCCCTGCAGCCCCGTGATCAGCTTGTCAGCTCTGCTGAAGCCTTTGTTCATGGAGCAAGTCGTTCCATGCAGATTTCAATGAAACTTTGTGTTTGTGCGCCAGCAAAGCACTCAAAGTCCCACTCATCTGTCAGACCCAGCAGTTACACTGTGCCTTCTGATGATAGCAGGGCTACGGGGGGATCCACGGCAGCAGCTGTCTTTTCAACTATTCAGGAGTAATTCACTGTGAAATACTTGATGTGTATTGAGCAGGTGGAGCAGTACAAATATTTGAGCAGACATTTTGACCTGAACTTTAATTGAACCAGCTACGTCGCTAATATATCCTCAAGAATCAAACTCGGCCTTGTTAAATGGTTTGATTATTGAACACAATACACAGCTGAGGTTTGGTTACTCACTAATATTGTTGTAACTAGCAGAGTGTGCAGCACTACTGGGGTAGAAGATATTAATTAGTAAGATATAATATATAGTAGCTAAGGTAGGCAGACAGACCTCTAGCGCCACCATGAGGTTGAAACTTTATAGGTTTGCAGTGGATAAATTATAACAATGTTAATGCTTTCTTTACTTAAAATATTAATTTATCCAATACTTTGGTTCATGACTAAATACCTGCAAAAAGAATGATATGCCTCTGCTTTTTACGCTGCGTTAACTAACATGGTGAACGTGGTAAACATTATACCTGCTAAACGCCAGCATGTTAGCAATGTCATAGAGTTACAAAGTGGGAGTAAAGAGTTCCAGGAGTCACATTCATTTTTCTCGCAGACAATGTTACGTGACTCACAGTTGGGCGACTTGGATGGGGGCATGAAAGGGTGAAACATCCATACAAAAGATGAACAACTGTGTTACAAACTACCTGGTTCTTTAATAATGAAAAGTCGAAGGTACAAGCCTGTGTACATTAAAACATTAAAGAAGATGTTGGCTACGAATGTAGAAGGTGCTTTTCAATAAGAAACATACAATCACCAAGCTGTTACGCGGTCCATAAACTCATGGCAGGAATTACAGAATGGCAAAAAACACATCGGCCAATCTATCTATTTATGTGATGTGACTTTTGTTACATAGTGAGAGGTTTAAATAGACAAAGATTAAGATTTACATTTAACTGCCCTAACTCATGGCCCTCCATGCTATCCTCTTTTTGCGTGTACAGTGGTTTAGGTTATATCTGGTCTGCTCTTTGAAGCTCATCCTGTAATCGGAGCTGATCGGGCTGCAGTCAAAGGAGCTGCGGGGCTGTCAGCCCAGGGCCTGGCTGCTGTCTCCCACTAGACTATATTATAGCAGCATGACATAAAAGAGATAAATCATAGATGTTATCAGGTTAAGAGATCCGGGGCCACGCTGGTGCTCCTTTGCTCTCTAGGTGATCAGGGAAGTTGAACAGCCCTGCTCTTGCAAGATGCCCCAAGCTGATAGCTTTAAATTCTATGGAGCACTAAGCAAAAGCAGCTATCAAATGCCGCAACGCAAGACTGAGCCCTGGCTACATTTGTCTGATAATGATGGCCAGAAACTCCTATCTCTCCAGTCGTTCTCGGCGGATGCCAATTGTCCGCAGGAGGCAGGAGGGGATCTGACACCGGCATCACTCCAAATAGTAAGAGCTGTGTGAGAGAGGGAAAGATTCGCCTGACCCTGTCAGAGCCCCCGACATACTCCACAGCTCTTCTACACTAACAAGCATCTGAAGCATAGCCTTCAAAACAAAATAGGATCCATTTGTGGCTGTTGTGTGCCGTGCTGGAGGTGTCAGACATCTGCTGAGCGTCACAGCACACTCTGCCTCTTTCAGTTTTATTGTTTGTCATATGTGAGATGATGATGAATTCATGATTTACAGGCAAATAAAAATCTAATTCGGGGATTTGGACCAAGGGATACGATAGACTGAAGCATGACGTGCTGGCTGCCGACTGAGTCGGTGGACCAATAGCACGTCGCTCTGTCCATCTGTGAGTCCATCTGGCACGACGGGGAGAGAAAGCAGAGCTAAGAGTGGACGTCTAATTGAGAACGCAACCCAAAATCAAGATTATGAACACGACATGACCTAACATGGGATAACGCTGAAAAGCACACAATAGAATAGCCAAGCTGGAAGTGTGACAGAAATAATTTCAAAACAATTTAAGAAGAGTTACTGTATGCCTGGCAAATATTTGGTTTCTCAGCCAGTCTGAAGTCAAATGAACAAAGGGAAGGTCAAAGTCTATCTTTGTGTCTTATGTGTATTGAATTTGTTTGTGGGTAGAAGTCCTTGGACATTCATCTGTGTTTTCAAATGTGCATGGACATGTGTCCAGTCAAAGGTATAATGCCTGGCTAACTAGCTACAGGGTAGAATGTGTGTGGCAACTGTTTCTGTGGATAAAATGTCAGTATTGATTGAATGGATGAGGAGAAGCCTCAGTGTTTGTGAGGTATGACCTTTGTTATAGTGTTGCATGATGAGATCGATTATAGCCATACACATTATATCCATGAAGCACACCGTTTATTTTCCGCCTTTGGTATTGATATTGTATCATTTCAAGCCAAAGTAGTGAAATAAACCAGCATGATGGTTTTTATCTGTAAGGCATTACATGGATCGATAAAGAGCAACTAAAAATATTATATTTCATCTTTAGCCAGACATTTTAGAATACCCTTTTTTTAAATTGTTATGTGAAATGGCGACATAGCAAAGGAGAACAATTTTGTTTGCCTCAGTTGATAACAATAAAAAGTGCCAATTAGAGCAGTCCCTATGAGTCGTGGGAAAAGGTCATTTTGACAGTCTCATATTTTTACTGAATGCCCCTCACACAGTGAGGAGCTCAAGCTAGAGAGCAGATCTTCTCACAGCAAGGGCAAACCGTAATGAAATTTTAGTTCAGTCTAAGGGCATGAAATGATGGTTGTCAGTATCAGACAAACCTGTGCTGATAACAACATGGACTGTTTACCTGATTATTACAGCAGATTATATTTGTTGGATTTGAGTGTGAACGTGCACAAAATTAACAGTGTTATTGAAGGTTGTTTCACTTCTAACACAGACACAGCAACAAAACTAGACAGCAGGTGCTCAGTGAGCAGGTGTGATGAATTACATCTTTCTGTACAAAGAAATGGACATTCTGCTTATATGGGCTTGCATCTCAGAGTTTTTTTTTTTTTTTAGAAATGTCACATAATAGAGCCGATAAATTGGCCGACACTGCCCTAGAGCCGTGCCACTAATGTATCTAAAAAGGATGCACCAATTAATAGAAGGACGTTTTATCTTCTGAGGTTATCACCTCAACAACTCTCCATTTTTATTAAATGTTGGAGCTGTGCTGGAAATATCATGTCCTTATGACTCATGTCCTTATGAATAAATTTTTGAATTCCCAAAAGGCCTTGGTAGCAGGCCTATCAGGACTACATGTAGACTTACTAAAACTGCCACCTATGACCACTTTTCCTACTTGATAAGAAATTAATCTGACAGTCCCATTGTCTACAACCTGTCCTAAAATGTTGGACACACAGACTGTTTTATAGGTAATGGCAGATTTAACTGTGCGTTGCCTCGCAGGAAATTATTTTCCTATTCTTCAGTGTTTTTCATTTCCCTTATTCCATTATATTTCAGTTTCTCCCCTTTGTGTTTCTTATTAATATTTTATTCATTCAACTCATGGTTCAAAAATGTCTAATTTGCATAGATGTGAATAAAGAAAAATGGCAGATGCACAAAAGCACCAGTTCAGTGATTTCAACCCAAATCAATACCTGCATAAAACAAGCTCAGAAGATCTCAGCTCTTACTCGGCAGTCGTGTAATTAAAATACATAACTAACACAAAATACAGATTTAACAATATCCCTCTCATATTCTCCCATACTGTTTCTTCAGACTGAAATGCTATTAATAGGAGACCAAGAATCCATGAAGAGATCTCAAAGCATCCAGCAAGTGGAGTATGATTGATCTGAAAATCAATTATTTATCAGGTTCCAAAGTATGAAAGTAACACGTTCTATTAAGTCTATATCTCTGCTGTAAGCTCACATAATGGCTGTTTTATGACCTCTTATCCCAAAATCCATAAAGCATGATCATACTTTACATAGTTAAGTACCACAGTTGACCATCACTCTACCCATTTAGCATAAAAGGTCATAAGGTTTTATATCAGTAATGGCACTTTTGCTGTAATGAAGGGAAAATGTGCCTGCCATAACACATTCATGGCAGCTCATTGACTGCTTCAAGTGAAGTAAGGGTCTATTAATATCCAGTGAACGTACCAAAGAGCTCAGACATACCACCATTATACTGTTTGTTGATCCTGACACCAGATCCCACCTTCTCAGTCCTTCAAAGAGCACAGCAGACATTCATATTAGAAGTGTGGCAGCACAGAACTTCAGCCTTGTTGAAATAACATCCCAATTAATTTAGTGGGAATAATGGCTCAGGAAGACACACATTTTATATGTTTCATAACTAGCATAAGAAAATACAGCTTATATGACTGGCTTCTAGTTTAACTCCCGCCTCCATTTGTATTGTATCAACATTTGTTTGCAAATGGATTATATGTTCATGAAAATATATTGAACAAGTCAAATGAATAGCAGAAAACCTTAAGTTTGTGAAATAAATAGGCCTTCACTTGATTGGAACTATATTATTTATAATATAATATATCAGGGCTGCAATGAACAATTATTTTCATAAAGAAAAGGTCACAAGAGTGAAACATTATTCACATTTCTTGTGTTGTTCAACCAACCGTCCAAAAGTATTTAACTGGATATCACNAATCTAGACAACTGAGAAGCTGAAAATAAAGTCTGTTTAGTCTCTTCTATTATTAGTTAGTTGTCAATTAATATTTTTATTAAATTACAATTGTTTTTAATGTTTTCTTTGAACCCCCAACTTTGACTTCTTCAATCTACAATACTTGTACTACAACATGTCATTATAATATAAGAGTGTTGAATTGGTACGACTAATTTAAAGTGACTGTAATTGATAAAAACAACTTATCAAATGTCAAAACAATGTGACAATGTGAAAGTGCTCTCTCACAGTGATAAACCTTAGTTATAACCAAGTTATTGCCTGATTCTGCAGGGAGTCTCAGCTTTAGGGAGCTGCTGAGTTTCAGCTCATTGTTCAGCTGTTCAGCCAGCAAATTTATTGTTGTGGATCACTCTGACCGCTTTCTTTATCAGCCACAGCAGGTAGCTGTTTAAAGAGAAAAGGTTCTATGATGAAGAGTCAGATATTTCCCTCAGGAGTTGGTAAAACAGCTAAAAGAAGGTGAATATTGGGCTCCAAATGACTGATAATGTTGATCCCTAAGAACTGGAAGTGTAAAGAGGCAACTGCAATAACAAGTTGACCAGTTCAACTTTAAAATTCATTATATGTCAATGTTGTGGTTACAATTTGATTCTGCTTCTCCCAAGAGGCCAAAAAAGTCAGTTATTGCAGGTTTAAGTGAGCAACCAAATTTCAACCTTATCGCAATCACTGATGTGAGCCACCAATTTACACATTAATAAAACCTTTATACAGAGACAGAAGTGCCCTCTGCATGTGGCATTGCACCATGGCTCATGTGAAAGCTCCATTTTTGATATTTTGACTATTAGTAAAGCATTGTAATTAGTAGCAACTGATATACTTCAAATGCTAAAAAAGTTGCATCTTCAGCCATAAGGAAAAAATAACTTGTTGCTATAAAATCAAATCAAAAGATTTTCAACTGATGTGACTGTGCTGAATGTCATTTTGCAGCTCAGTGGTGCTTTAATGACAGTGTTGCAATGTTAATGCAGAGTTGCAGCAGCTGCATCAAATAAGGATGGGGATGAGAAGCTGAAGCCCAGCTGCTGTTCACAGCAGTATGTGAGGCTTTGGGAAAAGTTCAATAGTGGGTAGAAATTGTTGAGTCAGAAAATACAAACACAAACAGGGACAAATCTCTGGGTTGTGATTATCCTGGCCATTAATCTGCCTTTTGTTTGTATTGTATTATATTTTGTGCTTTGTACTGTGGCTCACTCTGCTTCCATGCAGAGTGTGTTGAGCTCTGCAGAGGGACCAGTGGACCACATCCAGTCTGTTGAACAGAGGAGGGGGTTATTTTCCTACTGAAGTTCAGCTCCTTCCCAGCTAGCTGGGATGGGATCCCTGCGGGTCAAAAGAAACCAAAACTCATTTTTTTCACAATCCTAAACATGGAGCCGAAACAGCAGGACATTTTGAGATAGGTCAGTCAATAAGCAGTAATACCAACGCTTAGAGATATGAATGAGATGAACTGAGCAGAATTGCAACATCAGTGAATATTCCACTATAATACACAATGATCTCTTTGTACTACATTTGGTGATGTTTTATTTTGCTCAGATCCTTGGCTCTAAGGCCCAGTTTTTACTGCACTATGCTACAGAGCTTGTAGGCCAAGCTGGTGAAATCCTCTACACAGAGCTCTCCCCAGACCCAATCAGCACTGGTCTCCTCTGCAGTAGTGGGGGTTCATGGCAGTAGTATATCAGTGATGGGTATTTGATATCGCCTCTGCAGAACAGAGTCAGATAATCCAGTTTGTGGCCAAAAAAAGAATAAAAATGTTAATTCAACTGCGGCCAAATAATCCCCTGAAATAACAAGCTTAAAAGCTAAAACCCTCCATAATTTTATCTGGAATCTTCCATACACTGACACCACAATGACATGAAAGCAGAACAGGAAATGCATGGCTAACAAATCAATAGACAGAATAGTCGTATTAAGGCTTAATTCGTGGCAAAGTGGAGCTTTAGGAAAGCTGTGGGGTTCAGCTTGGCCCGAGTAGGATAGAGACAGAGACTGAAGCAGAGATATCTAGCCTGCTGTGCCACTCATCCCACTGTGGTCTGGGGCTTGAATATGTACGTCAGAGCAAAGTAGTTTTACACTTCAACTGTTCATGTTTTCTTTCCCCTTTATGGAGCAAATGTGTCGCAGGCAGTACTTAACTGAAAAAAAAAGCCAGCCTCAAGATTTTGATTTCACTAGTCAGGTTCTCAAATACAAGATCTTGCGAAAGCAACCTTGTCTCTTTGGATCAAAATGACTCTCTGGCTCATTTTCGTTGTGCACTACCAACACACATGATACAATTAAATGTCACAAGTGACTTGATGACCTTTCTACTTAGACTATCGTCACATAAATAAACTATGTTATCGTGCCACGCACTTTTCTTCTCAATTTCATGCTTCAGTCATGATTAACCCAAAAAGTCCTCATACCTAAACGACAGGAAGAGTCATTTGCCACTGACTCTCAAAAGGACGCGTATCAGACCTTCATCGTCATGGTAACAGTAATAAACCCAGGGTTAACATGAAATGGTTGCAGTTTGGTTAAGTTTAGGCACCAACCTTAACTGTATGTACAAGTAAAATAACTCAGCGTTGACTGTTTATTTTACATGAGACACATACCGTGGTCTTCTCCCCCCATGCAAATTTTCTCCTTTGCTCCTGTCATAATGATTTCGGCCACTAGAGGTTGCAGCCAAACAATAAATGTAAATACGTGTCGCAATCGATCATAATAAGCTGCTAGCACAGAAAGACTTATACAACCGCATTGTGGGGGGGGATGGTCTGAATTATCCATTCTAGGACTGCAGACTTATTCCAATGCAAACCTAATTATGGTGTTTATGTCATAACAAGACAAGATTGTGGAGCCAACAGCTCTGTGTCGAGCTAGCTAGCTTGCTTAGCAAGGTGCATCTGTAATTAAAAATTGTCATTTTATCAGGGAGAGAGAACAGACAACTCCTAATAACCTTTTTCAACTGTGTTTGTTAAATTCACACAGTGGCGTGGGTACGAGTTGCTCTAGCCTGATTGATAGGTTGCCATGGTAACCACTTGTCAATCACAGATAATCCCGCGCTGAAGCATACTCTGCTTTAAGGTCTATTTCCCTCTAAATGGGACCATAATTTAGTAAATGAACATCATGTTATATTGAAGAAGACATGAAACAGACGATTGACACCATAAACTCATTAGAAAAGTGTTTACTGAGTAATAAATGAGGTGAGAGGTAGAATGATTTTACCATTATTTATAATGCAACCAGAAGAGTCGCTCCCTGCTAGACGTTTGACAGCCAGTTCCCTGACTGGAAGCTTTATGCTAAATATGAAGTTACAGCCAACAGTTATAGGTTTATATCCTAGCATAAAGGTTGGGAATAGGGCAATGGAACAAATTAAACAAACAAGCAATAACATGTTAATTAGTGAGCATTAGAGGTCATACTTTTTTTACCTTTGGACAGTGCCAGGCTAGCTGTTTCCCCCCCTCGTTCCAGTCTGTATGCTAAGCTAACCAGCTCCAGTAGCTTTAGCCTTATCAGACAGACATAAGTGTGGTACCAATCTTTTATCATACTCTCTGCAACAAAACAATGAATTCTATTTACCAAAATGTTGAATTATTCCTTTAAACAAGGGCCAACTTATAACCATAAAAGAAATAAATTGTCAGTGAACATTTCGTAAATACATTTAGTATCAACAGTTTGATAATTTGTTAATTAACAGTGTTTCCTCATTAAGTTGATAATCTGTTCAGCATTCCTTCAAACAAAATTCCTTCAGAAACACCAGGTATATATACACAGGGACTGACGAGCAGGGCGGGAGCAACACAGGTGACAGACATGAGACTAACGAGGCACAGGCAGGCAGGGAGACAGCAGGGAAAGCAGAGAGACTAGCAGGCGGGAAGATTACTGAGGGGAAAAAGACACAGCACTTGACAGGCAGACATGGGGCAGAATAATAAACATAGACAGAACACATGTAACAAAATACCAGACAAGGATCCAACTACAGACAACAACAGAAACCCATGCAAACTGACAAACACTGACCAACTATAACCAGTGGTGGGCAGTAGTCACTACAAGTAGCGCCGTTACTAGTTTAACTACATTTCTCAGTAGCTTGGTGGCAGCGTCGCTATTTTCTGAATCAAATAGCTTTTCAGTAACGAAGCTCTTTTATTGACCAAGTAGCGCTGTAGCTTCCACACACGCTACAATTTCCCAAGCATTTCTGATGGATCAGTAAGTGACACCACCGCCACACACGGACCTTTATGTGCAGCCGGCAGAAGCGCTTCCCTGTGATGGTGACATCACATACCGATCCTTGGGTTGATGTTTGCGACTTTGCTG